>JAULJZ010195028.1:0-20404 GCA_032270985.1 Heliamphora pulchella | reverse complement strand
GAGGATAAGCACTATTCATAATAACCTTGGGGTGTGAATTAATTTATATAGTCAGTATAAAATTAATTACCCCAAATTTTTCGTTCAATACACACAAAGTGTACTAGTACAGAGAGTTAGAACAATAGACGACACTATTATCTATTTTCTGTAACCAAGACAGACCTACTAAAACTCTGTACCACAGTCGTATTAATGGTATGTTCATTTTCATCTAAACTGTGAACATAAAACTTATATTTTGCAAGAACATAAAATCTGATCTTCTGTGTGTAAGCCGTACTCTACACATCAGATTAAATACTATACAGAATATCGGATATCTATGCATAACATTAAAAAAATAATACACATATATTTCTCATAAAGATTCTCATAAAATGAAAAATTAATTTTAAAAATAAAATTAAATACTAAAACCATGGTTTTCAGTATACCAACCCTAACAGAACCTACATGCACAAACAATGTTCAGTAGATTGGATAGATTTATAGTGTCAAATGAGTGCCCAGCAAGATTTGAATGGAAGCAATGGGGGTTGGCTAGGCATTTGTCAGATCATAACCCTGTAATTCTTGGCTGTGACTCTACGAATTAGGGACCAAAACCATTTAGGTTCTTTGATGCTTGACTGAATTAGCTCTTAATTAAATCTTTGGTTAAGCAATCCTGGGAACAGAACACTTGTAGAGGATGGGGAGGTTGTGTCCTATTTACAATGCTACAAAGACTAAAGTTGACTGTGAAGAAGTGGAGAAGGGAAGGCTACACTGATAACAACAAATGTATTTTAGAAATTACTGAAGAGATTGATAGGATAGAGAAGTTAAATGAAACCAGACCATTGAAGAAAATTAAGAAACAAAGGTTGTGGGAGCAATGTTCATATGAAGAGATGATTTGGAGACAAAATGCCAATTTGATGTGGCTAGAATTAGGAAATATCAACACTACCTTTTTTCATGCAGTAGCTAAAAAGGGGCCAAAAGAAACTTTATTGGCAAACTGAGGTATGCTAATAGGCTTTTGACAAAACCTGATGAGTCAAAGATGAAGTGGTGAGTTACATTTCAAGAGTATATTTAGAAGAGGTTAAGGAAAAACCTATCATTAATGGATATCTAGGTAAGAAGTTATCAGATATAAGTAGAGGCAGGATGGAAGTTCCTTTCACTAAAGAAGTATGCAGAGCTCTGTCAAATTGTGGTGGAGGTAAGTCACCTGGACTATATGGCTTCAACTTCATCTTTATTAAGAAATTATGGTTTACAATGAAGGGAGATGTATTGAGATTCATGATGGAGTTTCACTCAAATGGTATGCTGATCAAAGGTATAAATGCTTCTTTCATAGCTCTAATATCCAAAGTAGACAACCCATAGGAATTGAATGAGTACAGCCTGATAAGCCTTGTGGGATCAATTTACAAAATCCTCTCGAAAACCTTAGCAAGTAGAATGAAAACCTTGATTCATGTGGTAGTAGATGAAACCAAAACAACCTTCATTGGTGGAAGATGTATATTGGATGGAGTCCTCGGTGCTAATGAAATCATAAATATGTTGAGGCTACAGAAGAAGAGAAGGGTGATTTTTAGGTGGACTTTCAAATGGCTTATGATAGTGTTAACTAGAGTTTCTTGTCTTTCATTCTCAATAGAATGGGATTTGGAGAAAAATGAAATTTATGAATTTTTGAATTTTTGTCAACAACATCATTATCAGTTTTCATCAGTGGTTTAGTTACTAAGGACTTCAAAATGGAGAGACGCATTAGGCAGAGCGATTCACTATCACCATTCCTATTTGATTTGGTGGCTGAAAGACTGAATATTCATGTTTAAAGAGCTAAATAGCTAGGCCTGATAAAAGGGATGAGCGTAGGGAAGAGACGCCTGAAGATCTCAAATCTCCAATTTACAGATGATACCATATTCTTTAGTGAAAATAATCCTGCTGGATTACTTAGTATCAAGAGGTTGCTAAGGTGTTTCGAGATCATTTCTGGGTTGAAGGTGAACTTTGATAAGAGTGACATATGTGGTGTCCAAGTGAAGGCGGAGAAAGTTTAAGCTATTGCAGAAAGTCTAATGTGCAAGGTAGGGAATTTGCCTATCAAATACTTGGGACTAAGCCAACCTAAGGAGATTTAGAACTTGAGAGCCAGTAGCCAGTAGTAGGCAAAATGCAAAGACATTGAAGAGATGGAAATGGAAGTGCCTCTCCATGGATAGGAAACTAACCCTCATTAAAGCTTCTCTCTTCAATTTTCCTATTTATTATATGTCTCTTGTCACGTCTCCAAACTCGAGGCACGTGAACCACTCATGATAACCCACCAAAATAGAACTATACACGATAAACATCATTAAGAAAAACCCATTTTATACCCATAATTCCCACTAAAACCATTTGAGTCAAACAATTTTCAAAAGAGGAGTTAAACTATTGAAATGAAGACTCCCGAGGCTTCAATGTTTTCACAAAGAGGTCCATGAGCGAAACCAGAATGAAAAATACTTTAATCTTAAAAAACGAAATTTTGAACTCAACATAGGTGAGTCCGCTCGAGCGGACTCACCACTACTCGAGCGGCCAACTAGCCGAGAGCAAACACCTCATCCTGAATAATAGATCGCTTGAGTAGACCCAGACCACTCGAGCAGTCCTTTACACGAGGCTAAACCAAACCAAAGATAAATTTTTTAGCTTCAATCACTTTTTTCTATATTTTCTCTTCAATTAAATCTTACAAATTCAGACCACTTGCTTTGATTCTGCAGGATATTACCCCAAAGTAACACCAGCACCTAACCCAAAATCAGGTGAGTTGTAAAAATTTGAGTTCACAAGACATGCAATAATAGATTAACTCGGGATTTTTTGCATGGAATTTCTCATTGTACGTCAAAAAAAAATAATAATAATAAAAGTCGACAAGAAATCTTCCTTCCGTAATGGAGCCAATGAACTTTGTTTTCTTGATCTACTAATTTCGTAATTAATAATTCAAGCCTTTAGAGTAATTGGTGATCGATCATAGTATCATACATTATAAGGAAAGCACATTAAGCGTAAGTATCACCTAATATGAGAAATTGTACAGAGTGGTGATGTTGCTGTGACCAAGACTGCAATAGGAGACAATCTTACAGATCCTTTTATAAAAAATTTATCGGCTAAGAATTTCGATAGTCATGTAGAGGGCATAGTAGTCACATGTATGGCAGTATGATTTTGAGTATAAGTGGGAGATTATAAGGGTTGTATACTGAAAATCATAAATTTTATTTGGTTTTAGTATTTAATTTTATTTTAATAAAATTAATTTTTTCATTTTATGAGAATCTTAATGAGCAATGTATGCAATATTATTTCTTTTAATGTTATGCATGGATGTCCTTTATTCTGTACAGTATTTAATCTAGTGTATAGAGTACGGATTGTACATAGAAGACCAGATTATAGGTTCTTGCAGAATATAAATTTTTATTCATAATTTAGATAAAATTGGACAAACCATTGGTACGACTGTAGCATAGAGTTTTAGTAACCTTGTCTTGATTACGTGGAACAGATAATAGCGTCATCTATTGTTCCGACTTGCTGTGCTAGTACACCTTGTGTGTATTGAACAGGACCACATTGGGTTAATTAATTTTATACTGATTATATATATTAATTTACACCCCAATGTTATTATGAATGTTTATGCTCTTAATCTTGATTCATTAGAGGGAGCGATTTTTTACGGATCAATATTCTCAATGAGTTGGATAGCGGTATTAAATATATGGTGAATATTAATTATTGACGGAATCCACGTCCCTATTGTTCGAGATTGATGATACTCCCTTAAAAAAGCTTATAAGTTTTGACCAGGTCAAACTCTACAGGTGAATTTAATTATCTGGCCATCAAATAAATTAAGCGGAATGGCTTAAAAATTTTTAAGAAGCCGATTAAATTAAATTGTTAGTAATTAAATTTAATTGGCGAATATCAGGAATCTTAACGTGAGGAGATGAGTTAAACATTTAATAATAAGAGCTCGAATAATTAGTTTTGAGAATGTGGCTAGGCGTGCAATTACGATTCTTTAGTGATATGAATTGTAATTTATGTTTTTATAAAATTATCTCACCGGCAGGCAAATTTTCATTATTATATTAAAAGCCCAAGTTATATTTACTCCACAGGTCCCAGCTGTAGCCCTATATATATGCGGTTATACTAACCTTAACCTATATTACATTCATTATTGAATTAGGATTTCCATGTAAATCCTAGGTGGCTAGATTAACAGGTTCAAGATCATGGTAGATCGTAGCCCACTCTACGTTCGTGACTTGCATCCAAGAATACAGTAGAAGGCTTGATCGAGACTTTAACTCGAAGGATTCACATTCGTGGTTGTTGCAGTAATCGAAATCATTCTACCAGATTTTGAAAGGTATAATCCCGTATCTAACTTTGGGAGTACAGGTTTTATTTTGATCGTTTGACATCAAAAAGTTTTAAATTGGAGCCTGTTTCGGCGATTGCCCGTCCAATATTTTTTTATCGAAAAAATTGTATTCAAATAAATGATCTTGACAGTTTGCCTCCAAAAAGTTGGAAGTCATAGAAGACTCAGCTCTGGTTGCGTCCTAGGCAAAGGGAGAGTGGAAGGTTAAAGTAGAAAAGCTGGTTCAGTATCACCGAGAGCTCGAGCTAATAATCCTCTACTTTGAAAATGTGGTATTCATTCATGTTCCAAGATTGCAAACCAAGTTCGCTGATGCCTTGGCCACTCTAGCATTAATGATGGAAATACCACCCGGGATAAGAATGAGACCTTTGAAAATTCAACAAAAGGATGTACGCGTGATCAGCAACATCACTATTTCCTAAGAAGCCAATAACGAGTTACAATGGTATCACAACATTTGGAATTTCATCGAGAAAGGAGAATATCTGAGCCGAGTTAGTAAAAAGGACTAAAGAGCTATTAGGAGACTTACTGCTCTGCTTGTAATCTGTAGGGAAAAACTGTACAAAAGAGAATATCTGGGAGTTAATAAGCTTTATGTCAACACGAAAGAGGGAAGCGAGGTGATGAAAGAAATTCATAAAAGAGTTTGCAGACCTCACATGAGCGGGATGATGTTGGCTAAGAAGATCCTGTGCCAAGGATATTTCTGAATGACCATGGAAGCGGACTGCCATCAGTTTGTCTGAAGGTGCTGAAAGTGCCAGATCCACGCAAACCTCATGCATGTATCGCCATCTTAACTGTATAACATGACCTCGCCCTAGCCATTCTCAGTCTGGGGAATCGACGTAATAGGCAAGGTTAAGCCCAAGGCATCAAATGGGCACGAGTTTACTCTCATGGCAATTGATTACTTTACAAAGTTGGTTAAAGCTACCTCTTACTCAGTTTTGAAAGCCCCTCAAGTAACTATGTTCATCAAAGAAAATCTAATCTGTCGGTACGGAATCCCATATGAGATAATTTTTGACAACGGTTTTCACTTTCAAGAAGAAGTACTAAACCTCTTGGAGGAGTATCGAATTGTCAGCAACAAATCTTTTCCATACAGACCGCAAACCAATGGAGCTGTGAAAGCTACAAATAAGAATGTGAAGAAGATCCTACAGAAAATAATAGAAGGAAGCAAGGATTGGTGAGAAAAGTTACCATTTGTGCTTTGGGGAAACCAGAACTCGATTAGAACTTCCATTAAAGAAACGCCCTATGCCTTGGTCTATGGAATGGAAGCAGTTTTGCCCATAGAATTGGAAGTCCCATCTCTAAGAGTAATGGCTGAAAGCAATATCTCCAAGTCAGAATGGCAGAGGGACAAGTTCGAAGAGTTGCTCTTTTTTGACAAAAGGAGGATTAAAGCCCTGCTCCATGTTCAATGATATCAAAGAAGGATGACTCGAGCATTTAACAAGAAGGTTAAGTCTTGAAACTTGAAAGAAGGTGATCTAGTCCTCAAAGAGATCAGAGCTCCCATTTTTGATCCAAGGGGAAGTTCAAGCCTAATTGAGCCAAACCCTATCTCATCAAGACTTTGATGTCAGGAGGCGCTTCCATCCTTACGGATTTGGACGAAAATGTTTTCTCTACACTTATCAATTCAGACCAGCTTAAAAGATTATACCCCTAAGGAAAAGCCCACAAAAGGAGAGCATTAATACTCGAGTGTAACCGAGCCTTGAACTACGTTATGGCCTGATTCCCTCCCTTCGGGATACACAGGCAGCTTCTGTTTGAAGTTTGGCCCAAACCTTTGTTAAGAATTCCCTCTTTGTAATCATGTTTCAAGTAGTTGATCAATGCAAAAGCTTGTTTTAAGTTTCTCTAATAAGATGATTATGTTGTAAGAACAGAATTTAAAAAGCGATCGTAAACCAAAAGTGGAAAAAACTTTCATTAATGAGTTTACCAATACAGTTTTCAAAAGATATAAGAGAGGCTCGCAAGTCCTTATCCTAAAAAACTAAAAAGAAAAAATAAGAAAAATATTAAGGTACAACAAAACACGATCAATTCCTCCTTCTCTTTGCACCTCCCTCTTGCCCTATCCTGCACTCTGTCTCTGCTTGCAGCAAAGCCTTGTAACTCGCAGACAACCCGCTGTCAAAATCACCACTAAGCGGTATCCTCAATCGAGAGGACCAAGCCCACTGATACTGACCCAGGAAAGGAAGCTGGTAAGGGTGACTATACAGATAGCCCACAGAAGTCTCGGGACAAATTTGGGTACACCCAAGCTGGTAAAGAATGCAAGAAAGATGATAGAAGGTGGCCAGCTTCAAACTCACCAATAGGACCCCCGAATGGCCCACAGTCGCAGTAGTTATGAAAGATATCTTCAGCTAGGGGCATAGCTAGGAGAAGTCCTCCCTGGTCAAAGAACTCAAATAATCTTGCCAAGCAGTTTCGGTAGCGCACAGTCGATAAACCTGACGACGAATGAAGGATCTCACACTATGACTATCAGGCATGGGCTTCTCCAGCAAATTCACTTTCTCCATCAACCAAACCCGAGAGAACAAAGAAAAAGAAAAGCTAAGTGAAAAAATCTAAGAGAATAAAGAAAAGGAGAGCTGAGCGAAAAAATAAGAGAAAACAAAGAAAAATGAGAGCTGAGTGGAAAAACCCGAGAGAAATATAGAAAAGGAGAGTTGAGAGACTACCTGCCGCAGGAGAGCACTACTGGCAAAATAAGGGGCACCCTCGGAGTAGACTGCATCAAGACCCAACAACGTCTCAACAAGAACCAATGGGATAGGATCTCAGCCCTCATCGATCTGATGAGCCACATCTACTAAGGAAGAGCTAGCTTGTTCGTCTGAAGGATCCAAGAGGAAGCGAGCCAAAAGACAGATGCAAAGAGCATACATGTGTCGAAGCTGAAAAGAGAAGTCTCCAAGAGAGCCTCGATGCCCGAAGCGATCCACGACTCGAGCCACATCGAGGAATCCGTCGTGAGGCAGCTTTGGCCAGGGCGTTTGCTCGGCAGTTCTTTTCTCTCGGCACCGGCGTGATTCAGAAATACTCGAGGTTCCGACTTATCCTTTGGGCTACCTTCTGGTAGGCTGCCATCCTATCCTCTTTTGCTTCAAACTTGCCCTGTACATGCCCAACCACTAGCTGAGAATCACTATAGATCTTTACCTACTCAGCTCCTACTACTTGGGCTAGTCTCATTCCAGCGATGGCTGCTTCATACTCGGCCTCGTTATTGGTGGTTTTGAAGCAAAAATGGAGTGAGCATTCCAGCATGTCCTCTTCAGGAGATATGAGGACGATTCTGGATCCACTTGCCTCTGCATTAGCCGACTCGTCCACATATACTTGCCAAACTCGCTCTGCGTCAAACTTCTCAAACTCAGTAGGCGTAGAGAGACTTGTTGCTTCCACACACTGTGAATTTGCCTCTATTGTAAACTCTGCTACGAAATCGGTGAGGGCCTATCCCTTTATGGCCGCTCAAGGCTGGAATTTGATGTCAAATTCCCCCATCTCTAGGGACCATTTTTCCAATCGACCAAAGAGATCAGGCTTTTGTATTATCTATCGTAGGGGCTGGTCGGTTAGTACGACCACAGTATGGGCTTGGAAATAGGGGTGTAGCCTCCTTACCGAGATAACTTGTGTGAAGGCTAGCTTTTCTAGTCTTGGGTACCTGGCTTTGGCTCCTCAGTACGCTTTACTGATGTAGTACACTGGCCTCTACACTCCTTCTTGATCCTTCCTAACCAGAGTAGCGCTCACTGCTAACTAAGACACGGCTAGATACAGGAATAAGTCCTCACCGAGACTTGTTCGGGATAGTAGAGAGGGGGAAGATAGGTCTTCCTTTAGCTCCTCGATTGCCTTTCCGCATTCTTTCCACCACTCGAAAGCCTTTTAAAAACTTGAAGAAGGGAAGGCGAGGCCTTTGAGATGATCCGGTTAAGTGCTGCTATTCTATCGGTGAGTTTCTGTACTTTATCTCCTGGATTGCCTTGATCTTTTCTAGGTTAGCCTCTACTCCCCTTTGACTCACCGTGAAGCTGAGAAACTTTCCCCTAATTACACTGAAAGCACGTTTGGCCGAGTTTAGACTCATATCGTACTTCTCTAACACTTGGATGGTCTCCTCTAGGTCAGCCAAATGATTTGTAGCTTCTCTGCTTTTGGTCAGCATGTCATCCACGTAGACTTTCATATTTCTCCCATGCTGTTTGTTGAACATGTAGTTCACCAGACGCTGGTAAGTTGCCCCCACATTCTTGAGACCGAAGGGCACAACACTATAGCAATAGAGCCCTCCGTCGGTGATGAATGACATTTTTTTCTCAATCACTCGAGTACATCCTGATCTGGTTGTACCCCAAGAAGGCACCCATAAAGCTGAGTCGTTCATACCCTGCAGTGGAGTTCACCAACTGGTGGATCCTGGGCAAAGGATAGCTATCCTTAAGGTAAACTTTATTCAAATCAGTGAAATCCATGCACATTCTCCATTTATCATTGTGCTTTTTTATTGGACCAACATTTGCTAGCCAGTCTGGATATTGTACCTCTTTGAAGAGCTTTTCTTCTAGAAACTTATTGACTTCAGCTAAGATTGCTTCATTTCGTTCTTTGCAAAAGTTCTCAACCTTTGCTTGACTGGTCGATAGTTTGGGTTCACGTTGAGTTTGTGCTCTATGACTTCTGGCCGTATGCTTGACATATCCTCATGTGTCCAAGTAAACACCACCTGATGCTGTTGTAAAAATTGCACTAACTATAGCTGCTTAGTCTCTGGTAAGAGGCTGCTAATAAATACTTTATGGTTTAGTAGATCGGCGTCAAGGGGAAGGCCTAGGAGCTGCTCTACCAGTTCAGGCCTCTCTCCCTTATTCTCTTCTCGAGACTCCAACATCTCAATTGTCAACAATTCCTTGGCTTTTGGTCCCCTGAGGGATGTGACATGGCATTCTCTTGCATTAATTTGGTCAGTCCTGAGTTGCCCAACCCCATGAGGGGTCGAGAACTTCATGATTAGGCTGAACGTGGATGTAACCACCCTGAAGAGGATAAGGGCTATTCTCCTCAATATGGTGTTATATGCTGATGGACAGTCGATCACCAAGAACGTAATTTGTCGAGTAGATTAACTCAGGCAGACCCCCATAGTCAAAGGCAGCTCGATAGCACCAAGAGGTTAGATTCACTCTTCGGTGAACCCCACCAGCGAGGATCTGACTGAGGTCAATTGGTTTCTGTTAATGTTGAGCTGCTTAAAGGCTTTTAGGAACAGGATATTTGCTGAGCTCCCGTTGTCTATTAGTATTCGTCGTACTCTGTAGTTGGCCAACACCATTGTAAACACCAGGGGATCATCAAGGGGGTGCTAAACCCCTTCTCTGTCATTCTTTGAGAAGGTGATCACCTCTTCTCCTGCGTCTGTTTGGCTTCTAACCGAGCGACTGGTGGTGAGGACTTTTATCGGCACCTCAGCTTTTAACTTTCTCGAGTGGGCCTTTCTAGAGGAGCTAATATCTCCCCCGCCGACAAACTCATCGGATATCACCTGGACTTCTCAAGCAATTTCCTAGTTGTTCGAGGGTTCCTCTCGCGCTTTCCTTGGCTCCTCCTTTCCTGGTCGATCATTCATAAACCGACGTAGCCGACCCTTTCAAATCAGTGCCTCTATCTGTTCTTTTAAATCGAAGCAGTCCTTTGTGTTTTGCCCATGGTCCTTGTGAAACTTACAATACATGTCTTGGTTCTTCCGGTCAGGCGTAGTTTTTAGTTTCTTTAGCCATTTCAGGTATGGATCTTCACGTATCTGCACTAGAACCTGGTCAATAGGTGTGTTCAGGGTGTATATTTCTTGAATCAACTAGCCAAAATGCGAGGTCTTTTGCTATTCGAGTGCTTGGAATTTCCTCGTTCATCATCTCTCGGCCTCCTTGGTCGACCAGCTTCGTTTGGTTGATGGCGCTCGGACCTCTTTTTTTGCTCGGGTATGGCCTTATCCTTCCTTGCGTTCATCACATTCTCTGTATTCACGTGTCTTTGGGCCTTGGCCATCAGCTCGGCCATGCTTTCTAGTGGAGCTTTAGATAGGGAGAATAAGAACTTCGTGGGCTATATCCCTCCCATGGAGGCTGTTAAAGCCACATTGTCATCTACATCATCAACCTGGAGTGTCTCTGCGTTGAATCGGGACATAATCCTTGAGCGATTCCTTGTTCACTTACTTAACGTTCAACAGGTAGGTGGCCGATTGACGCTGCCTTTGACCACCGATGAAGTGTCCTATGAACAATTTGCTGAGCTGATTGAACGTGCTGATGGATCTGGGCTTGAGGCAACTAAACCAGACTCGAGATAACCCTTTCAGGGTGGTAGAAAACGCTCGTCACATAATCTCGTCTGGGACTGCATGGAGGTACAAAATGGTTTTGTAGGTCTCCAGATGGTCTAGGGGGTCTTTAGTCCCGTCGAAGGCCTCCATCTAAGGCATCTTGAACTTTGAAGGTAGGGGCTCCAGCATTATCATAGGTGAGAACAAGAGATTAGCCCTTTGCACTAGCTCATCTACTCCTCCGGTCTTTTTATCTTTCATCGCCTCCATCATGTTTTGAAGCTGCTCCCTCATTCGCCTCATTTTGAAGCCTTCCCGGTGCGATGGGTGTCCCCGACCTCGGGGCCAGTTTGTCGATTTTCTACTTCTTCACGAACTTGGAGATTATTAACATTTGCCTTCGGACCCTGCCCCTAGCTCGGGGGAGGATCGGCGTTGGCGAGGTCATGCTGGCCTAGAATTTCTTAATTAGGGCGACCGGGATTATCTTCCTCGGCTCCTAGGAGTCCGCCCTAGGCGGGTAGGGGCCTTATCGCCTGATCCTCGAGTCGCTGGTGGAGAGCATGCATTTGTTGTGCTAACTCATGGATCATGTGTGTTAGATCAACCAATTGTTGGTCGATGCGTGGGTCAGTGGCTCCGTTCATCGCCGGAGGGCGTTGGCGATTATTGTTAGAGGTCATGGCTCGGGTTTCCACCATCAAGAGTATCAAGAGAAAGAGGAAATGTTTCCCACAGATGGCACCAAATGGTGATACCTCGACTGTGGTCCGAATCAAATGAGCCGATCTCTGGATCTCGCCAATCCTAGGGAGTTAGAAAATAAGAACCAAAAACTAGCACCGGTGGGGTACTGGCCGAATGCCCTTTGATGCTTAAGTTAGCTTTCTAGTTTTTTTGAATAGCTCACTCAAATGAAGGATGTATATTCTCACATACCTCGAGACAGAGGAGTTTGCCTTGTTTAAGTAGAGGTCCGTATACTAATGGCGTTCAATCCCCCATATCTCAGGTAGAGGATGGCGCCGCATCCCTGATATTTCTCGCTGACCACCATTCATGGGAATAGGTTCCTGAATACTCGGCGTTAGTTTCTCCATCATGGTGAGCTGGTGCACTCGGGTGACCATCCAGTCGAATACCCTCCTCCTGTCTGGTCGGTCATTTGGTCATAGCTCGACCGATACCCATCACCAACAGTATGAGAAATTTCTTATACCATGATGCCGGGCATGAGAAGTTTTGTTTTTTTTACGAAAAAATGAAAACTATTTCAAAATCTAGTATGAGGAATTTATCCTACATATTTTTTTTTTAATTTTGTAATTCTTAGTTTTAAATGAAATGAACAATTTATGAATGAAAAATTTATCAGTATAATTTTTTTTCCAACATAATGAGAAATTTCTCATACCTTAAGTTAATGTATAAGAAAATTGTCATGTACGATTTTTTTTTAAAAAAAAACATTACACTTGAAAGTTCAGCAACATAATATTTATTTTCATCTTAATACATGGTGTGAGATATTGCTCATATACTATTTGAGAAATCTCTTGTAAAGACATTCTTAATTATCATAATGCATGGTGTGAAAACTTTTATACTTTAGCGCAGAATATAAGAAACTTTTCGTACAAAGTATTGAGAACATGTGGAAGAAAAGAGAATAAGCAAAAGAAATATGAAAAATTCTTAAAAGTGTGATTATGTTTTCTTTTATTTTGCAAAAAAAAGAAAAGAAAATAGAAGTAACATAAGGCACACTAATAGTTTTATTTGAACAAGAATAGAGAACATTTAACATGATATATATAATAGTATTGGGAAACACAAAAATAGATAAATTGAGTAAGAAATTAACTTATTAATTTTTCTTTTGCTTTGTTCCCCAGCTTTAAGATAAAAAACAATTAGCTATTTAGTGTCCTTTTTTAAAAAATATAAGTTATGTAGTTTATTGCTTAAATATTGACTTAGCTTGTTGTCTTTTATGTCAATAAGTTAATTTAAGTGAATTTATTGAATTTTTTTAGCAAACGAGGCTTTATTATCTAAGAATTTATATTTTTTCACAATTTTAAAGTTAACATAGTTCTTGGTTATTAGATTTTAACTAGTAAATTTTAAAAATATAAATTTTACAAAAATTAAAAATTATAACATTTTAAATTTTAAAGACAATTAAAAAATATATCCTGCAACTCATAAGGCGTCCTCGTCATTCTTCCATAAAATTATTTAAAAAAAAGTACATAAAGTGCCCTTTATCGCTACCCATAGGTAGGCTTATTACTCTCCTATTACCTTCAGCTTGCTCGGTGCATTCGGTCATCCACCTTTCGGTGATTGTAGTAATACTCTTATTAATAATAATTTATACCGATATACTTTTTAAATGACTCTCACAATAAAAAAAATAAAAAATAAAAAATAAAAAAATCTGAAAAAAAACTAACCAAAAATATATATAAAAAAAACGTATCAAAACCACCAATTATGTCGTTGCTAGAGGCCTCCTTTGACTAGCTACCACTTTATGACATTAATCACAAACACTTAATAAAATCAATAATCTTAGGTATTAGGTATAATACTGTAACAAGTTTTTTTTTATATAAATTAATTAGCAGCTGAGCTCACACGATGCGTGTGCAACGATATGATATATAAGATTTAATTATTTTTAATTATTACTTGCTAGGTAAATCACACATAAATGATATTAGTTTTAAATATTAAAAATAATATACAATAATAAAATCTATGCATGAATACAAAAACCATGATAAGTGCTACTGCATGGCTATTATTTTAAGCTAAGCAATTGAAAAATTATCATACCTAAAATTTTAAAAACTAAAGATTCAATGAAATGGGAGTTAGCCATGAAAGATCAAATGACTTTATTATTGACAAATTAGACTTAGGAGCTTAAAGAAAAACTAAGAAGAAAAAAAATTCTTACATAACAAGTGGGTATACAGAATAAAGGGATAGCATTATGGCAACAAGCACAATAAAGTGAGATTGGTTGTGAAGAGATTTTAGCAAAGGAATGTGTCGATTACGTAGAAATTTTTTCTCTAGCTGTAAAGCTGGCAACAATCAAACTGGTATTGAGAATTGTGATTGCATAGAATTTATATCTTGAACAGTTGGATGTCAAAACCGTATTCCTTCTTGGTGACTAGGATGAATATATTTATATGCATCAACTATTGGAGTTTCTAGTCAACAAACCCCCAACAGGACGTCGAGATAAGCAATCACAAACACAAATAAGGAATAGGAACGAGAAAAAATCACACAACAAACACACGATGTACGTGGTTCGACAACTATCCATACGTCCACGGATGCTGCGAATTTTCACTATGTAGAGCAAAGATACAAGTTACAAGAGTTTTAGACTTATTTCTGTGCCTCTCACAAGTCTCTCCACAACTCTTATACTGAATACTACAACATAACTATATGAAAAGCCTAGATTAAAAATGATCTGCGCCGACGGCGCTCAAGCACCTCGCAAGCGCCCAGTGAACGCTAGCTTTTGGACTGTCTGGCTCTCAAGTGCCCTGCGAGCGCCCAACGAGTGCTAGCTTCTGGACTGATGGGCGTTCAAGCACCCAGCGAGCGCCAGCTTTTGAACTGCTTGGCACTCAAGCGCCTAGCGAGTGCTCTACAAGCGCCGACTTTTGAAATTTCGTGCTCGATGCTTATTAGGCTCCACACATTCCAACAATCTCCTACTTGAAGACTAATCCAGCAACTGACCCAATACCGTTATCAGTAAACTTTACCGTCTCATAGCAAATAAACCCAAGAGTATCAAACCCCGTCTTCAAGCTAGAAGGCCAACTGAAGCCGAGCATAACCTCAGTTTCTCAATAGTGACCGTCTTTGTTAATATGTCGGCTAGATTCTCATGCCACAGATCTTCTCCAAAGATAACACCCATTGGTCCAAAAGCGAGTGAATGAAATGATACCTCAATTGAATGTGTTTCGTCCTAGAATGAAATATCGGGTTTCTTCGCAAGATGAATGGCACTTTGACTATCAATGAATAGAACATTGCCCTTCTTCTTCTTACCTAATTCATCTAAAAAAAACTATAACCAAGTCATTTTCTTACTGGCTTCAGTAACGGTGACATACTCGGCTTCTGTCATAGATAAAGCCACTATCTTTTGCAACTGAGACACCCAACTGACTGTCGTACCCCTCAATGTAAACACATATCCTGTTGTACTTTTTCTATGATCTGTTTCACCACCCAAATTCGCATCCACATAACCGTGTAAATCCATCAGACTCCGTTTGAAACACAACGTCGCATCTATGGTACCTCTCTGATATCTTGGAATCCATTTCACTACTTCCCAATGCTGCTTTCCAAGATTGCTCATGTATCTGTTGATGACTCACACTGCATGTGATATGTCTGGCCTGGTACAAACCATAGCATACATTAGATTTCTAACGGTTGAGGCATATGGAACCCGTTGCATGTACTCCTGCTCCTCGGTCTTAGGTGACTGATTCTTAGCAAGTCGAAAATGACTAGCTAAGAGTGTACTCACAGGTATTACATTCTGCATGCTAAATCTGTTCAGAATCTTCTTCACATATTCTCCTTATGATAGCATCAAAGTTTCTGTAACTCTGTCCCTCCTATTCATCATCCCAAGAATATGTTTTGCATTACCCAAATGTTTCATTTTAAAATGTTCTGACAGTTGACCCTTTAAGTTCATTTATCTTCTGCATGCTTGACCTGACAATAAGCATATCATTGACATGCAAAAGTAAAATAATGTAACTGTTATCAAACCTCTTGAAATAGCAACAATAATTTGCCTGGCATCGGACAAAATTGTTCTGGCTCATAAACCCATCGAATTTCTTGTAGCACTGTCTCGATGCCTATTTTAAGCCATACAAGTTCTTCTTGAGTTTGCATACTATCTCCTCCTTTCCACATGCTGTAAATCCTTGTGGCTGCTTCATGTAAATATCTTCGTCCAAATCACCATGTAGCTATGTCGTCTTCACATCCATCTGCTCAAGGTACAGATCTTCAGCTGCCACAACTCCCAGCACAATTTTGATTGTCGTCAACTTCACAACTAGAGAAAATATTTTTGTATAGTCGACACCCTCTTTCTGTTGAAACCCCTTCACAACTAACTTGGCATTGTACCGTTTGCTGCTGTCATGTTCTTCCTTGATTTGCTAAACCCACTTGTTATGCAAAGCCTTCTTTCCTTGCGGTAGTTCAGCTAATTCCCAAGTCTGGTATTTTATGAGAGAATTCATCTCATTCTGCGTAGCTAACTCCCACTTGACGAAATCATTAATCTACATTGTCTCATCATAACTTTCCAGTTCACCCCGGTTAGATAGCAACAAATAATACAATGATAGAGAATACCATTATGTAGGTCTGGAGACTCTAGTAGACCATCTCAACTCCATCGCAAGAGTATGCGCTTCTTCCTGCTGAACTATATTTTTAGGGTTATTTTGCACCCTACTATGCACATCCTTTTCAAAAATTTCCTCTAGCTCTGCTTGTTCAGAATCTATAGGACAAATATCAGAAACCACAGTCCTATCCTTATACATGACCTTTTCGTTGAATACAACATCCCTACTATGAATGATTTTCCAATTCTGATCATCCCAAAATCAAAAACCAAACTCGTATGTGCCGTATCCAATAAAAGTACATTTGACAGACTTAGGTTCTAGCTTATTCCTATCACCAGCACCGACATGAATATAGGAAACATAGCCAAAAACTTTTAAGAATGACATGTTAAGCTCCTTACTACTCTAAGCTTCTTTAGGTATCTTTCCCTCCAATGGGACAGATGGACCACGATTCACCAAATAAGTTGCAGTGCTAACTGCATCAACCTAGAACATCTATGATAAACCAGAGTGTATCATCATGCTTCTGGCACGTTCAGTCAATGTTCTATTCATCCATTCAGCAACCCCGTTAAGCTGAGGTTTTCTTAGAGGAGTCTTCTTCATTTGATTTCATTCAAAGCATATAACTCTTTGAACCCAGTATCAGTATACTTCCCACCATTGTTTGATCTCAAGCACTAGAATTTTAGACCTATTTCATTCTCTACCAAAGCTTTCCACTTCATAAAAGTAGCAAACACATCGGATTTATTTTTCAAAAAATAAACCCATACATTTCTCGGCGAGTTGTCAATGAAATTGACAAAATAAGATGAGCCCCCAAGTGATAAGACTAGTGCCGATTCCCATACATTTGTATGAACAAGCTCTAGCTGCTCTGTTTTCAAAGTTCTGTCGGGTATACAAAAATTCACCCATTTTGTTTTCTGAAGATACAGTCTTCACACAAATCCAAATCAATAAATTTCTGCCCCGAAAACTTTCCACTTGACAGTAGTGTCTTCATCCCTTTCTCGCTCATGTTTTTAAGCCTTCGGTGCTAGAGATTTGAAATAATTTTAGTATCAACAATAGATATGAGACTTCGGTTGTTCGTCTTCATGTACAAAGTACCTTCTTTCTTTTACTAAGCAACCACAAGCGATCCCTTTGATAGCATATGTGTAATCTTAAGAGGGGGGTAAATTGGATTTTTTTTTAAAAAAAATTGTTTAAGTATAAGAAGCCAAGTATAACTATTAGTTCACTTATAAGCAAGATGTATTAATACACAAATATATTTTTAGGTATGACTTCTTGTTAAAAAAAAAATAAAACACAAGTAGTTTTTAATTGACAAAAAAAAAAGATTCAAAAAGATTTAAGAGCAAATGAAGATGTTAATAATTAAAGCCCTTTTTGTTTGAAGATTAAAATGTAAATGTACTTCAATTTTAATTCATAATATTTAAACATTCTTGTCAACTAGATTCAACTTTTCTTGTTTTAAAAATGAAAGTACAACTTTCAAGTTTAAAACTTTTTAAATATGACTTCTAGATTAAGATACAAGAATATTTTAATTTGACAATATTCCTTGCAAAGTGAAATGATATGATTCAAAACTTTCTAGCTTTAAAAATTAAATGATGCAAGAAATAAATGATTTAAGTGCAAGTGTATGTGAAGCAATGACAATCAACAATATAATAAAACAAATAAAAGAAATGAGCAAGTTAGAAGAAGAACACCACAATTTTTACAAATTTCGGCGCAAAGGCCTACGTCCTTGCCTCAAGCCAACCACTATGAGGATTTCTTACTATCTCTCCTTCAATAGGCGGAAGAGCCTCTCTCCTTAGTCTAGGCAGAGTAACCTCTCTTGAGAATGTACCATTCTTAAGCAATCCAATCCTTATAGGCGGATTAGCCTATTTTACGAAATGCCTTTCTCAAATACAATGCAACAACAAGAGGAATGTGTACAAAGGATTTGCTCCTTCAATTAGCAGATGAGTACAAACAATGAAACACTAACTCACTTCTTAATGGAATATAACAATGAAGCTCAAAGAAAAATCTAGTAATTCTTTTCTCTAAAAAATATGAATGAAAAAGTCAAGAATTTGAAGCACTAAGAGAGTATATATAAGAGAATGATTGAGAGGCTTTGAGTGAATGAAACAAGAGCTCAAGGGCTCTATTTATAGGCCTTAAAATCAGACTAGCCGTTGGGCTAAATAGGGTAATGTCAAACTATTCATTTTTAGCAAAAATTATAATTTTAACTAGTTTGGTTGACTGAATAGACTAGTTCGGTCGACTGGACTTGACTTCAGTCGACTGGACTTCAAGGGTCAGTCGACTGAACTGCTTTAGATCTAAAAATACATATTTGGCAGTTCAATCAGTCGCCTGGATATAAAGCCTCAGTCGACTGGACACTTAAAAATTCAGATTTTTATTTTTCAAAAATATTTTGATCACTTTTTGTTTTGGAAAAATATTTTTAAGACTTTTAGGAATCCTATGAGCTTCAAAAGTAATATTCATGAGATTAGTGAATGTACATAAATCCTAAAAATAAAATTTTTAATTTGTTCTTCAATCCTTTAATATCTCAACTCTTACATTTGTTCCAAAACCTTGTCGCCAAAGAGTTTGATTTGAAATTATGCGTCATGGCTTCTACTTTGTATCTTGAATTGTGTTAAGCGTGTATTTTCTGTAAATAATCTCAATTTTCACAATTAGATACATAGGTTTATTATTATTAAAAATCGGTCATTGAAGTCTTGTTAGACTAACAATCTTTTCCTTTTTGATGATAACAAATATAGAGCAAAATAATGTAGGAAAGCTTAGATAAAGCTCCCCCTATCAATAAGTATAAAATAATGATCTTTGAGAGTTGAATAACTCCCCCTTTCAATATGCATAATTGTGAAGTTATTGAATTTTATTTCATTCATACGACTTGTTCCACAAAATATTTTCCCATTTTGAAGGATCTTTTCAAATGTTAAGCCCTTTTCAATCATTCATTTGAATATAAGATTGAATTAGTAACATGCATATATCCATTCAAATATCCAATATCAATCATATGATAAACCATTCATAAACATAATACCATCTATAAATAATATCCAAGCATGATCATAAGATAAACAATATTCAAAAACTAAGAGTATAAGAGTACATGATCCAAAATAATGCTCTCCAAAAGATAATTAAAAAGATAAAGATGCTTTCCTTCCTTTTTTCTCACTTGGTTCTCCCCCTTTTGTCATGATAAAAAAGAAGTGGAGCTAGAGGGAACCTCGTCGTCATTGCCATCACCATCATCCTCGGGTGAAGTAGCATCATAGGGAGGAATGCCTAGGGCATCCTCGATGCGAGTGAGGCGGGAGATGATTCTAGCAAGCTTTTTATCGATACTTTTGGAAAAGGATTTGACCAATTTTTTTAAAAAAGAGCGTGTGACAGGAGTAGTGCCATCAGCGGTGGTAGAAGCAGATGGAGGTACTGATGGAGCATGAGGAGAAGGTGCATTGGCCTGTGCATAGGCAACATCTTCATCCTCTTCACCTTCATGATCTTACACTACTTGAGGAGCTTGCCTGGGATTTTTGGGTAGCCATTGTCCATTTTGTAAACGATAACCCATTTTCTTTAAAGTGGTGGCAATAAGAGTTAGAATTTTTGGGTGGAATAAAATTGGAAGGAGATGGGGAAAAATCGAAAGACTCAAAAAGACGTGTGAGAAAACCTCCATAAGGAAGAGTATGTCTTTTGGTACTTTCTTTCGAAAGCATTCATTGACATATGAGAGATGGAAGGTCGAGGCATTTTTCCATGTAAATGCACCATACAATGAAGTAATCAAGATAGATGTTAGATCTAGGCAACCCAAGAGGGGGGGTGAATTGGGTCTTTAAAAAAAATAATTTAAAAAGCCTTTTCAGAAATCTTTTAATATTGCAATAAAGCAAGATATGCAATTGTATAATCAATGCAAATATTAAAAGATGAGGGATAGAGAAATAGAATAAGACACCAGCGGTTTATAGTGGTTCGGCTTTATCCTAGCCTACGTCCACTCCTCAAGATCTCCCTTGAGTATTTTCACTATTCAGAATA
>JAULJZ010195017.1:0-19293 GCA_032270985.1 Heliamphora pulchella | reverse complement strand
CCCTGGAAAAAAAACTACGGCGTGAAAAACTGATCAGGGTGAAGGACGAAACCCGGGTAAGAACTCGAAGGCGAAAAACTAATATAATCAAAGGATAACAGAAAATTCGGGCCGAGCCCAAAGAAAGAAATAGTCTAATCCGAACAAATAATCCTAACAATACACAATCAAAATATACAATAAAGAAAAACACATAATCCTACTAGGGTTAGCAGCATCTAATTGGGGGGTTCTAAGTTCACTATATGCAAAAGGCCAGTTTTGGTCAATTGAACAGGGTACCTTCTGAATAGAGCCGGGTATATACCTCGCATGCCTGGAGTGGTGCAGGACATGGTCAAACAGTACGCCCGAACTCTTTTACTGCACCTAAGATAGCGTACAGTCAGTAAGGGTTACCCGTCTTTCTAACAATTTTCGAAACGGATTAACGTTCAGAGCATCAGGTCGACCAGGCAGAAGGGGTCGAAGAATAATGCATATGCATGCTAAAATGCAAATCAAAAATTTTATTAAGAGCCGATGATGTTTTCAAGTCTAACCCACTTATTTGATTTTATAAACCAGTTCCCAGTAGAGTCGCTAGAAAATACTATGGTATTGGGATTTATGGTTCAAAAAAAATAAGGGAATTCAAAAGACGTTTTGAAAATTATTTTAACACCTTGAAAATCAAATTTTGAAAATCCCTTTTTATTGAAAATAGAGTCGTCACTTAGTTTTTAGAAAAACTAAGAAAAACAAAAATGGATTACTGATCTTGAAAACGTTAACTAGAGAAAGAGAGTTCGGGAGCTAAGGTACGAATCGGGGAAGGTGTTAGGCACCTCGTTCGCCCAACCATAAGGTTGTCCTCTACTAATCATCATTGGTTCTTTAATAGAATTTTTCAAATATATACAAATAAAGAAAATAGAGACAAAGATGAAACATCCAAAATCAAATATGAAAAATACATAGCATATGTACGTAGTACTCCAAATCAAAACAAATAAAGAGGCAAAGTCTTAGGTTCTAAGAGATGCAATTTCTAACTACAAGAATACATGGAACATATTCACATGCGATTTCATCAAAGATAAATTAAGCTAGCATGGTTTAAATAAAAGAACAAAAATATACTAAAAGACGCTTAAAATAACCTAAACTTGGTTTGTCACAAAAAATAAACTAAACTATTCTAAAATATGCTTTTAAGTTAAAAAAACGTGCATTAACATTAACATGATGAATTAGTAAAAGAAATGCAAAATAAAATATACATAAAAAGAATCCTAAAAGAAAATTACAAAAGAAGCTTATGTTAAGATAAAAAGATGTTAGAAAAATAAAATATTAACAAAATGAAGCTTAACTATTCATATTTCAAATGAAAATAAAAGAAAAGAAAGTTATGTTTAAGGAATGAAAATTAGGTAAAAAGATTTTTTATGATTTTTGTAATTTAATGAAATAAAAGGAGAAGAAAGATAACACAAATGCCAAAAGAATATAAAGCTATAAAAAGAAAATGAAAATGAAACTTTATAAAAAAAATTAAAGCTAATAATAAAATTAAAGAGATTAAAATGCTACATTATGAGGAGAATAAAGTTAATGATAAAGAAAATAAAATAAATGCTATAGAAGAAAATCACATTAATATTGAAAGAAAATAATAAGCTATGAAATGGATATTATGCTAAAAGAAGGAAAAATTGAGCGCTAAACTAATATTATAAGGAAAGAAAATAAAATAAAATAGAATGCTAATAAAATAAATTGGACTAACTAAAGGAAGAGCAAAGAAAATAAATGCTGGAATATTAAAGAAAAAGAAAAGAAATAAAATATTAGCATTAAATGGGTGTAATATCGACAATTATAACCATTTTCATGTAACTGCTTGATTATAAACAATAATGACATTGTTAGCCATATTGCTAAATTATATTAGTACTAATTAATAAATAAAAATAAAAAAAAGATAATGTGCTTAGTGTAGATGTGCGAGCTAAGCAATTAATTAAGAATACTAAACTAAATGAAACAAATTAAGTAAGAAACAAGATTAATTATACGAGTAAAAGAAATGCGCGAATTGAAATTGAACTTTAACTCGATCGCTCCAAAAGAGATGGAATAGAGTTAGAAAGATCGGGGATCCAAACGAGGTACCTAAATTGTCGAATTCTCAAGTCGGGAATGTGCTTCGATGGACCAATCCTCAGGTGGTGATCTAAGCAAGACTTCAACGTCAGTCGGAGCTTCGGCAAGGTTTCAGCGTCGGAGGTCGGGATCGTTCGATATATCGGTAGAGTCTCTCTCACTCAAAATTCATACTAAAAATGTACGCTGGGGTACGGTATTTATAGAAAGGCGTGTTTTTTAGACTTAAGAAGATTTTCTGATTTTTGACTGGAAAAACTCTCGGTCGTCTCACCGCTCGAGCGGACAGCCGCTGTAACTAAAAGTTGGTTTCGTTTTTGAAATGAAGTTTGGTTGAAGAAGTTTGGGGGTAACCCTTTTTAATTCAAAAGAGTATATTTTGTTATTTATTTTGCAAATAAAATCTCGTTTTCGTTCCAATCTTTGATTTGTTTGGGCTCGGGTGATTTTGGTGGATCGTGGTATCCCAAAATGGTGGTTTGGTAGGCTTTTTCGTGACTCTGGAATTTGGGACGTAACAACTTGGTATTAAAGCTCTGGGTTCGAATACCTAAGAGCCGTGTGAAAGATTACATCACCTTGTGAGGATAGTTGTGTGTACTTGATTGCATGTATATAAATGTTTTTCATAACATGAGTATGATAACATGTTGAGTGCGTAAATGCCGTGTATACGTGAGCATGGGGGTTGAAACTTATGATTAATTAGTCTTGTCTTTTGGCGTTTAGATTAACAAATTTGGACTCTAAGTTAGAAATATGTTTAGCCGACGTATTATCTAGCAAGGAATCTAAGTGGGTTACCCAAATCGACTCATCCCTTTTGTCGGTTCTTCTCGATATGTGAGGTGTGTTTACATGATCTTGAAGGGTTATGTGTTAAGATGATTATGCATTTTTGTTAGTGATAACATGATGATTAAAAGCTTATGTTGCTATGTTCTATGTTGCTTTCATATAGAAGTTATGTTTGCGCGGAGAGGACGAGACCGTGGTCGAGGCCGTGGCCGTGGTTTAGGCGAAGGGGATGTGCCAATCCCTGATGCTGGGGATGCTAATGCTCTCTAAAGACATGTAGATGGGGTAGACTTGCTGCGTGAGATGATAGGCTCTATCCGTCAGCTAGTCGAGGCTATTTGGGGGAGAGAGAGAGTACCTGAGCCAAGAATAACTGTCGCGATAAGAGAGTTTCAGCGTCTTGACCCTCCTACCTTTGTCGGGGATCCCAATCCCAAGGTGGCCACAAAATGATTAGAGCTTGTGACCAGAATTCTAGATACACTCCAAATAGTTGAGGACGACCTGAGATTTGCGTTCACTACATTCTAGTTGAGAGGGGATGCCTATGAGTGGTAGAAGTTTACCATAACTACAATAGAGGCACATGGGATGCTTTTACAAAGGTATTTCTGGAGAAATACTTTTCCAAGTCCTCAAGAGATCTTTATCGAGAAGAGTTCCTTTCCCTTACCCAGGGGGTAGTGACTGTGGTTCAGTATGATGCAGAGTTTACCAGCTTATCCGAGTTTACACAAGAAATTTTGGCTACAGATAACTTGCATATAAAGAGATTTGAAAGGGGTTTGAGGCCCGCGATCTGAGATCGAGTGGTGACATTTAAGATGTGCATCTTTACAGAATTGGTGGAAATAGCCATTACTATGAAAAATACCTTGAATGAGACACATAAGGCTAGTGAGAGTAGAAACCAGTAGAACAGGGGAGGTGCGCAATTTCAGAGGCGTAGGAACAAGCGCCAAAGGCCATGTGGTCCGAGTTCTCATCCTGCGGGATCATATCAGTAGCAGTTTTCAACACCAGCCCCCTCAGTGACTTCAACGAGAAAGCCAGAGCAAAGAGAGCTCATTTGTTATCGATGTAGATAGCTAGGGAATCATGCGTTGGAGTGCCCGCAAAAGAGGCAATTTTAGGGTTCAGTGCCTGTTCAGTCTTAAGGGAGAGAGCCACCGATTTGTTATGGATGTGGCCAGTCAGGACACATTCGCAGGAACTGTCCTCGAGGAGAGAGTGTATGGAGTACGGCAAGTGCACCAGATGTTTCGCCCGCACAGGGACAGCAGACTTATCAGCAGCCTATGGCTCAGACGTCTAAGATTGCAAACGGGGTGCCTCAATACAGTTAGTGCGACAGTCCCAGTTCTTCTAAGGCACTGGTCGTGCTTGATGCTGCAGCTACTACATCGGTGATTAGAGGTACTCTCTTAGTGTATAGATCATGAGCTAGTGTTCTTATGGACATGGGAGCATCGCATTCCTTTATTTCATCTACTTTTGCATCTGTTTTAGGGTTAGAGACAAACTCGTTGGGTAGTACATTATGTGTAGAGACCCCGGTCGGTGGTAATGTGGTGTTGGGTTGAGTTTGTAGATCCTGTGAGTTGGAGGTTACCGGTCGCTGGTCACTGTTTAGAGTTTGATTTCATCATTCTAGACATGACCACATTTGATATCATCCTAGGGATGGACTAGATGATCACCTATCGTGCCTTTATCGATTGTGATTGACGGAGGGTATCAATTTGTACGCCTGGGGGTGATTGCTTTTGTTTCATGGGCGATCAGGATGACGGTTTGGTGTCTATGCCCGGTGTTGTACGGAACCGAGAGAACCTGGGTTTCCTCTTTCTGCTCTCATTTTGGATGAGGCAGTAGGCGTTTGAGGAGAGTTTCCTCCTGTGGTCTGTGATTATCCAGATGTCTTTCTTGACGATCTGTTTGAGTTGCCACCGAGTTGTGAGGTAGAGTTTTCTACCGATCTTGTTCCGGGAGCTGCTCCTATTTCGATGCCAACTTACTGTTTTGCACCGACTGAGTTACGAGAACTCAAGGTACAGCTTCAGGAGTTGTTTCATAAGAGATTTGTACGTCCAAGTACGTCACCGTAGGGAGCACCAGCTCTTTTTGCTAAAAAGAATGATGGGTCCTTGAAGTTGTGTATTGACTATCGAAAGTTGAATCAAGTAACGGTGAAACATAAGTATCCTATACCGAGGATTGATGACGTTTTTGATCAACTAAAGGGTTCGAGTTGCTTTTCGGAGATTGATTTGAGGTCAAGGTATCATCAATTAAGGATTAGGGATGAGGACATAGCGAAGATCGCTTTTCGGACTCGTTATGGTTACTATGAATTCTTAGTTATACCATTCGGTTTGACGAATGCTCCTATGACATTAATGGACTTCATGAACCGTATCTTTCATCCGTATCTAGACAGTTTTGTAGTTGTGTTCATGGATGATATTCTTATCTACTCGCCTATGAGAGAGGTGCATGAAGAACACCTATGTATTATTCTACAGCTTTTGAGAGAGCATCATCTGTATACAAAGTTTGAAAAGTGTAAATTTTGAATATCCGAGGTAAGGTTTCTTGGACATGTGGTATCGAGGGGTGGAGTCTCGAAGGATTTTTCGAATACTGACATAGTGATGGATTAGGAACGACCGAAGAATGTATTTGAGATCCGCAGCTTTTTGGGTTTGGCAAGCTACTACTGGTGATTCGTGAAAGACTTTTCTAAACTTGCCAAGGCCAATGATGTGTCTTACGCGAAAAGGAGTCATATTTGTTTGGAGTGAGCCCTGTGAGTTAATATTTTAGGAGTTAAAGAAAAGGTTGACTAATGTACCAGTGTTAGTTATTTCAGAACGAGGTTTGGGATATACAGTGTATTGTGATGCGTCGCATAATGGTTTGGGTTGTGTTTAGATGTAAAAAGAAAAATCTGTGGCTTACAGATCTCGGCAGTTGAAGACTCATGAGAAGAATTATCCGACACATGATTTGGAGTTGGCAACTGTGGTCTTTACCTTGAAAATATGGCAGCACTATCTCTACGGTGAACATTTTGAGGTTTTCTTCGATCACAAGAGTTTAAAATACTTGCTTTCACAGAAGGATCTAAATTTGCGTCAGCGACGGTGGATAGAATTCTTGGAGGATTATAACTTTGAACTGCAGTACCATTTGGGGAAGGCCAATGTTGTGGCCGACGCTCTTACCAGGAGATCTCATGGTTCATTAACTTCCATTGCCGTACGAGAATGGGACATGCTTGAGAGGTTGGTGAGTTTGATCTATGTCTCGGGGAGATAGAGAAAGGTGCGACATTATTTTCAGTAGTTTCATGACTTATGTTGGTTGCTTGTGTGCAAGAGGCTCAGCATATAGATCAAGAGGCTCAGATGTTACGGGATCGTATTGCTAGTGAAAAGGACACCACTAGATCGGTTGTGAGCCCGAATTAGAGTTTAAGGTTAACAGGGAGAGTATTTGTGCCAGAGACGTGTCATGTCAACGTACTAAGTGATTTTCACCATTTTAGTCTTGTAATGCACCTAAGAGGCACTAAAATGTATCATGATTTGCGCCGTAAGTTCTGGTGGAAGGGAATGAAGAGAGATGTGATTCAGTTTGTTTCTCAGTACCTTACTTGTTAACAAGTAAAGGTAGAGCATCAGAGACCACCAGGGTTGTTACAATCGTTGCCCGTATCAGAGTGGAAGTGAGAGAACATCACGATGCACTTTGTATCGGGACTTTCTAAATCGCCTAAGAGATATGGTGCTATTTGGGTTGTAGTCGATAGGCTGACGAAGTTTGCACACTTTCTTCTCATTCGCGTGAAGGATTCTGTGGACAAGCTAAGTAGATTATATGTCAGTGAGATTGTTCAGTTGTACGGAGTGCCTTATCTATTGTGTTCGATCGAGAACTGCGCTTTACATCGCGCTTTTGACAAAGTCTTTAGGTATCCTTGGGAACGAGCTTGATGTTCAGCACTACTTTTCATCCTCAAACAGATGGTCAGTCTAAGCATACTATATAAATCTTGGAAGATATGTTGAGAGCTTGTGTGCTTGACTGTCGGGGTTCTTGGAAAGATCACCTACCGTTAGCAGAATTTGCATATAACAACAATTATTAGTCTAGTATTGGGATGGCACCTTTTGAGGCTTTGTATGGTAGGCCATGTAGATCTCCAGTATGTTGGACCGAAATTGGAGAGGCATCAGTTTTGGGACCCGACCCGACTTGGTACGAGAAACTACAGGGAAGATCTCGATGATTCGCCAACGTTTAGTGATTGTGCAGAGTCGTTAGAAGAACTACGCTGATCAGAGGAGAATGCCTTTGGAGTTTGAGGTGGGGGATCACGTGTTTCTAAAGGTCTCGCCACGTCGAGGTTTGATGAGATTTGGTCGTAACGGGAAGCTATCACCGCGTTTTATTAGGCCATTCGAAATCCTTGAGAGAATAAGGGAGGTGGCATACTGCCTGGCTTTACCTCCTCAACTGTCGTCTGTGCACAACGTGTTTCATGTTTTTATGCTTTGGAAGTACGAGCCTGACCCGTCACATGTGTTGAATTGGGCTGAGTTGCGGGTAGATGGGGATGTTTCTTTTGAGGAATGACAGGTAAAGATCCTGGACACGAAAGAACAAGTGTTAAGAGGGAGGACTATTGCTTATGTTAAGGTTCTGTAGCTTTATCACGGAGTTGAGAAAGCAACGTGAGAGCTTGAAGTCGATGTTCGTGCTAGATATCCAGAGTTGTTTGCTTCGTGACCTTGTAACGAACTTCAGGGGAAAAATTCCTTTAAGAGGGGAGAGTTGTGAGACCCGGTTTCATTTTATTTTCATAATGTATATTCGATGTGTTGGTTGGTGGTTTAATGGTTTTAGAACAACATGTTTATATATGTTATACATGCATGGGTTCTTTAGTTTGGTTTTCACCGAGCGATGACCGCTCGAGCAGTGGCCTATTCGCTTAAGCGGGCTTGTGGCGGAGAGTTAGGTTTGTGGGGGACCGCTCGAACGGATCTTTTTTCGCTTGAGCAGACAACTTGGCATAAAAATCTATAAAGACAGCTCATGTCTTGATTTTTGAGCCAACGCTTGTTCTACAAGCTTTTCCTTTCTCTCTACACTAAATCTCTACCTTCTCTCTAGCTTTTTGTTGGGTCTGAGCTTAATTTTTGGTGATCGGATAGCGGATCCTTATTAACCTTGCCAAGGGTTTCGCGTTCATCCGGACGAAATCTCATTTTGACGCTGTTCGTTTTTCGTTGGAGTTCAAAACTTTGAGTTTTAAACTCACCGAGATAAGATCCTAGACTATCTTGTTGTTAAAGAGTGCTACATGCGATTATATACATTTTCTACCATTTTAAAATGCTATAAATGTTAAAATTTGTGTTTAAACTATGTTTGTTTGGGCAAAAAGCATGTTTTGCATATGTTATGGTTTATTACAAGTCGGTGGACGTGTGGATATCTGTGGTTTTCAAAAAGGTGGTTTGAAAACGGAGAGGTTTATGTAAAGGTTTTGAAAATCATGTTTTAGAGGTTTGAAGCCAACCTTTGGGATTGAGCCTTGGTTTTTAAACGTTTTGGTAGAAACGGTGGAAACATTTTGAAAATGTTGTGTGGTCTCTTTGGTTAAATGGATGATGTGGCAGAATGCTGTTGGACGTTTTGTACATGATTAATGTATGGTTTTGAACGTTTTCATAGTCGAGTTATGTGTTTGTCTTTAATGATTCGATAGATGTGCTGTGACAGTACATGTGTATTTAGGTTGCCATTGCTCCTCGGTAAAAGTCCAAAAATTCTGCACAAGTAGGTGCTTCGCTCCTTCGGATTAATCCCTGTAAATGAAGTGGTTGCCTCAGTGGGAGGCGTGCGTCGTTATGAGTCCGTATAGAACTCGTCATTACCTAGCAAGTCTTTGCATGGCCCGGAGTTAGGCTAATGGGTGAGAGTCTATAGTTGTTACCTCTGTCCCGGTTGCGACAGAGTCAGTACATAGGGATCATTGTCGGTTGTGGGAACCAAAAGAAAATTAACGTTTTGTTACTATTTTCTTTAACTGTTGAACGTTATTTACATTGTATGAAATGCGTGGTTTTAGAGATGAAAAACCGTTTTGAGGTTGATGAAGTCAAGGCAAATGCATGGTTCTTTGCATTATACTACGTGATTGCATATCCTGCTTTACTTCATTATAGTCTATTTTTATTGGGTTTCGGTTAACATGGTGGAATTTTGAAAACCTTTTTCAGGTAACTAAGATCACAAGGGATGATCTAGTGGAGCCCGAGCAGGCAGAAGGCTCTTCGTAGCTTTCTATTTTGTTATGGGATCATGTACTGTTACATGTATTGCTTGTTTTTGGAAGCAAGTTTTGTAAGCCTTGAGGCGATAAATTATGCATGTATGGAATGTATGTTTGTTTTGAGAGAGAAACCTTGGGTGATAGTAGTTTCGTTGTTCTAGTTTGGGATTTTATACTTTCAAAGCTTAAATTTTAGTTGGAGGATTGATTTCCTTATCAAATAAATGTTTTATCCTTATAATTTGTTTATTCAAATCCTTGTTTAGAGACTATGTTTTTAGGCATGTTTTGGAGACTTAAGAAAATTTTTTGATTTCTGACTGGAAAAACTCTCGACCGTCTCACTGCTCGAGCAGATAGCCACTGTGACTAAAAGTTGGCTTTATTTTTTAACGGAAGTTTTGATTGGATAAGTTTGGGGGTAACCCTTTTTGATTCAAAAGAGTATATTTTGTTATTTGTTTTGCAAATAAAATCTCGTTTTCTATCGTTTGGGCTCAGGTGGTTTTGGTAGAACATGATTTTTCAAAATGGTGGTTTGGTGGGCTTTTTTGTAACCCTAGATTTTAGGGTGTGACAGAATCTTTCAGATGAATAAGTGATCCACACTAACAATTATTCATAATTATCCCTGAAGGAGATTCGTACCGACGATACCGCAGTTAATTTTATCCGATAGGGAGGAAGGATTTACTGCCAACACGCAGAATTAAATATCTCACATATGAACTAATAATGGAGACCGCATGATTTATCTGTCAATAAATTCTTTTTCCCACTTAGTTTTTTTAAAAAATTTATGAGTTATAAAAAATATTTAATTAAAATAAATCTATTAATTTCGAGAACCACACGATTTAAAAGATTTCGATTTTTTCAAACCATCTTTTCGTGTTTTAATGTGTAACAAATAAAATATCCCAAAATTCGTATTTATTAAAAAAATTAATTTTAAATAAATAAAAATAATAATTTTATTTTTTAATTATGCATTTTTTTTAAACTTTTTGATATCGAACGATCAAAATAAAGCCTGTACTCCTAAAAGTTAGATTTAGAATTATACTTTTTTGAAATTTGGTAGAATGATTTCAGTTACTGCAATAATTACGAATCCAAATCCTTCGAGTTGAAGTCCCGATCAAGCCTTCTACTATATTCTCAATGCATATCACGAACGTATGGTGGGTTACGATCATTCATGAATTAGAACTTGCTAAACTAATCAATTTTAAGTTTACGTGGAAACCCTAGTCTTAAAGGACAACTTATGATTAGGAATTAATATTACCGCATACATATAGGGTTACAGCAGAGATATGTGGAGTAAATATGACTTGAGTTTCTAATGTAATTATGAAAATTTGCCAGCCCTTGAGGCAATTTCATAAAAACATAAATTATAATTCATACCACTAAAGAATCGTAATTGTACTTCTAGCCGCATTTTCAAAACTAATTGTTCGAGCTCCTGTTATTAAATGCTTAACTCACATTCCCACGTTAAGATTTTCGATACCCATCAATTAAATTTAATTATTGACAATTTAATTTAATCGGCATCTTTGAAATTCCTTAAACCCTTCCACATAATTTATTTGACTGCTGAATAATTAAATCCACATGCAGGGTTTAGCCGGATCAAAACTTATAAACTTTTTTAAGAGGGTATCGTCAATCCCAAACAATCAGGATGTAGATTTCGTCAATAATTAATATTTTCCATATAATTAATACCGCTATCCAACTCACTAGGACTATTGGCTTATAAAAGGTCGCACCCTCTAATGAATCAAAATAACGAATATTAAATATACACAAATAATAATTATTTCGGGAATAAGAGTATAAGTACTCATACTAACCTTGGGGTGTGAATTAATTTATTTAGTTAGTATAAATTTAATTATTCCAATGTGGTCCTGTTCAATACAAACAAAGTGTACTAGCACAGCGAGTCGGAACAATAGACGACGCTATTATATGTTCCTCGTAACCAAGGCAGGCCTGTTAAAACTCTGTGCTATAGTTATACCGATGGTTTGTCCAAATCCATCTAAACTGTTTACAAAAAATTATATTCTATAAGAACTTATAATCTAATCTTCTGTATGCAAGCTGTACTCTACACACCTAATTAAATATTGTACAGAATAAAGGATATTCATGCATAATATTTTAAATAAATGATATTGCATTCATTACTCATTAAGATTTTCATAAAATACAAAAATACTTTTATTAAAAATAAAATTAACATTTAAATAAATGATATTGCATTCATTACTCATTAAGATTTTCATAAAATAGAAAAATACTTTTATTAAAAATAAAATTAACTACTAAAACCAACAAAAACTATGGTTTTTAGTATATAACCCAGACATGGGCAACTGTTTCAGACCCCACTGTTCTGGATATCTTGTATTCTCCTTCTATCCTTCATGGCCCACTCTTACAATAATTCTTTGTTGGCTTGGATGAGCGACTTCTCCCCGGTTGAGCGTAAGAACTTCCTCAACTTTCGTCTAGATGCGCTGTTCTCTCTACAATTTCTGGGGATTGATTGGCATCTTTTGAGAGGAGTAGCCCAACTATGGGATCCCGAGGTTCATGTATTCTATTTCGGTGCTGAGGAGTTATGTTCGACTGTGGAGGACTTTTCGGCCATTCTGGAGATCTCGGGCCGAGAAGAGGTCATAGTTTCCACGCCTTTCTTGAGTCCCAGGAACAGGATGATAGAGCTCTGTGGTTACTCCAGGCGTGAGGCTTCTATTATTACTCACGACAGATTTCTCGATGTGGCTCAGGTCGTGGGCCGCTTCGGGCCTCGGGTTTCTCTTGAAGACTTATCTTTTTAGCTTCAGCGTTAGCGTGCTCTTTGTATCTGTCTTTTGGCTCGCTTCCTATTGGGACTCTCGGATGGGTGGGGTAGCTCTTCCATGGTGGATGCGGCCCATCAGATTTATGAGGGCCTAGACCTTGTCCCATTAGTTCTTACCGAGACACTGCTTGGGCTTGACGTAGTTCATACTGAGGGTGCCCTTTATTTCGTTGGTAGTGCTCTCTTACTGTAGGTATTCACTCGTCTTTCCTTTTTTTGTATTTCTCTCAAAATTTTCTACTCAACTTTCCTTTTTTCTTATTTTCTCTTATTTTTCCACTCAGCTCTCCATTTTCTTTGTTTCTCTCAGATTTTTCCACTCAACTCTCATTTTCTGTGTTTTCTCAGGTCTGGCTGATGGAGAAGGTGAATCTGTTAGAGAAACCCACGTCTGATAGTTATAGTGTGAGATCCTTCATTCGTCGTCAGGTTTATCGGTTGTGCTCCACCGAGACTACTTGGCAAGATTACTTGAGTTCTCTGATTAGGAAGGACATCTCCTGGCTATGCCCCTGGCTGAAGATATCTTCCATGACTACTGCGACTATGGGCCACTCGGGAGTCTTGTTGGTCGGCTTCAAGCTAGCCACCTTCTATCATTCTTATCGTATTCTTCGCCAGTTTGGACGTACCCAGATCTGTCTCAAGGCTGCTATGAGCCATCTATACAGTTCTCCTCATCGGGCCTCTTTCTTCGGTCAGTACTAGCGGGCTTAATCTTCTCAACTGAGGATACCAGTTAACGAAAATTTTGATAACGGGTTAACTGTGAGTTACAAGCCTTGGCTACAAGCAGAGATAAAGCGTAGGGCAAGACAAGAAGGGCATGCAAAGAGAATGAGGACTTGATTTGCTTTTCTGCACCTTAATATTTTGCTTGTTTAATCCTTTTTAGTTTCTTAGGATGAGAACTTGCGGGCCTCTTTGACCTTTAAAAACTATGTTGGCAAAATTTATAATTGAAAGTTTCTCCACTTTTGGTTTATGGTGGATTTTTAGATCATCTTATTAGAAAAACTTAAAACAAGTTTTTGCATTGATCGACTACTTGAAATATGGTTACAAATGGGGAACAAAGGTTTGGTTTGGGCCGAACTTTTGACAGAAGTTGCCTACGTATCCCGAAAAAGAAAATAAGGTTATAACGTAGTTCGAGGCTCGGGTTACACTCAAGTATTGATGCTCTCCTTTTACGGGCTTTTCCTCAGGGGTAGAATCTTTTAAGCTGGTCTGAGTTGATGGGTGTAGAGAAAATATTTTTATTCAAATCCATAAGGATGGCAGTGCCTCCTAACATCAAGGTCTCGATGAGATAGGGGTTCAGCCCAATTAGGTTTGAACTTGTCCCTTAGATCAAAGATTGGAGTTCTGATCTCTTTGAGGACTAAATCACCTTCCTTCAAGTTTTGAGATTTAACATTCTTATTAAATACTCGAGCTATCCTTCTTTCATATCCTTTAACATGGAACAGGGCTTTAAGTCTCATTTCGTAAAAAAAGAGCAACTCTTCGAATCTGTCTCTCTGTCATTTTGACTCGGGGATATCGCTTTCTACCATTATTCTTAGAGATGGGATTTCCAACTCTTCGAACATGTTAATCTTTTATATATATATATATTGTATTAGTAACATATACCTATTAAACATATACAATAACAACATATGAATTGAAATAATTATACACGAGTTAATAAATAAGATTTGTTAAAGATATTATCAGGATTGAAACAAAAGGGCAAAATTATAAATTTTTCTATTAATTAAGGATAAATTTGTCCTGCTTTTATATAGTTAAGATTTTGACAGTAAATATTATGATGTAAAATATCATATTACAAAAGTTAAAATTAAAAATATTTGTAATCATTATACATAATTAATTGTTAATAGTATTTTCATCATCAGAATTATATGTGATCTAATGATCATTATAAGTAATCTCTTCTATATATTGTATCGATAACATACGCCAATTGCACATATGCATTGAAATAATTATACATAAGTTAATAAATAAAATTTGTTAAAATTATTATCGAGATTGAAACAAAAAGACAAAATTATAAATTTTTTTGTTAATTAAGGGTAAATTTGTAATTTTGTGAACAACCATAGGAGGAGAAACATGGCTCTTTGGGCTTTTTATATAATTAAGATTTGTGAATATTAGGCTTCGTTCGGAATATTTTTGGATTGTTTTCTTTTTAAATATATTTTTAATTTTTTTAATTTTATTTTTAGTTATTATTTTTTAGTCTTTTAAATTATCTTAATAAAAAATCCAAAAAATAAAAATTATTGCCCAACAAATGAAGTCTTTTAACTAAAAATAAAAATAAAAATAAACAAAAAAAACATCACTTAGCGTGTGTTTAGTCTAATTTTTTTTATAAATTTTTTAATTTTTTGAGTTTTTTATAAAAAAATAAATATAAAAAAATGTAAAAAAAATTAATAAATTACATTAAGAAACCAAATAAACAAATTTTTTTAAAAATTTGTAAACAAAAAAATTTAAAAATACAAAGACAAACAAAAGCTTATTAACTTGTATAACTTCTAATTCTATTTTTATATTTGTAATTATTTTTTATTATATAAATATAAGCACTTAAATAAATAATAAATAAAATAATTATTCTAAATTAAAACCTCGAAACATGTCAGAAGTTCTCTGACGCGGCTCTCCTTCTCCTGGTACGGACTCCGTCGTGTACGTGTACGGCGGCCACGTGTCGCGCCCTCGGATTCGAATCCCACCACTCCAATGCGCCTCCGCAGAACATTTGAAGTCCGTCTCAGGAAACACAAAAAGCCAACACCAGTAGAATAAAGGTACTTCACCCCCTCTCTTTCTCTCTCTACTTTCCCACTCTTTCCTTCGTTTTCTTTTCCTTCTCCTTCTTTTCTATGCCACTTCTGCCTATTTTTTTTCTTCTCCCTGAAATTCTCCCATCCCTATCCATCTTTCTCTGACATCACAATGTGATAGTTTTTGGCTCTCTTCGCCAATCTCTTCAAATCTGTTCTTCTTTCCTTTGGATTTTCCTTTCATTGTATTAAAGCTCATTCCGGTATCTTGGTCCTTCAACGAGGTATTTTCTCGAATCTTTTCTCTCGCTCTCTCTCTCTCTCTCTCTCCTCTTGAATGTTAGACTGCATTTCATTTGGGTTCTAGAAAGCTTGCTCTCTCTCTCTCTCTCTCTCTAAATATATCTATATATATGCATATATAAGTGTATATATGCTGTCGTACTTGTTTAGTATTCATCTTTGGAGCTTCTGAAACAGTTTATTTAATTGATTTAACGTCATGATTTTGGGTTATTCTTGGGCCTTCGTTTTTCTTTAGCATGTGGCTGATAATTATACAGAAGAAATCTACTTATGCATATAAATAGATAGTTTATTATGATGTTTAATCCATCTGCATGTGGTCCATAATGGGAGTAATTTGCTGATAGGAGCATTGAAAAATTAAAGAGATTCTTTCATTGAATTTAGGACTGTGTGGATTTAATTCTACGGCAGATTGACAGTGATGGTGTACTGTAATGAAATAATTATTCATTGCAGTGAATCGAGAATGGTGGGTTGAAATGAACCTTAATTCATATTTAACTAATGTTACTTTTAACTCACCCTGAAAATTAGAGATGTAAATTCATAGCTAGGTGGGAATGTTGCTTCCTCTCCCTTCCCTTTTTTTCTGGCTATTGAAATTTCTTTCTTCTTTGTCTCTTTAATAATATTTTGGGGATTTTTTTTCCCTTTAGATGCATAGGTTTTGGGAGTTTTCTTCTTATGAGAGTGTACATGGGTATTGTGAGATTGTTTTCTTTGCGACTTTTTAATGCAATTTTGCTTTTATCCATAAAAATTTGTAACCTTAATTCTCTTGGTGGTGGGTGATTCAACCTTTACTCATGGGATATAGCCACATAGGCTCCATGTAAAGTGGTAAACTTGGGGAAAAAATCGAAGAGGAAATCAAAACAATGAAAAGAGAGGGAGAGAGACCGCTGATGAAGAGAAAACCAAAAACTTGGGGTTCTTTGCCATACCCTTTTATATTTATATCACTAAGCTCCATATTACAAAATACTCTTATAGGGACAAGATAAATAAGGAAACAACAAATAACTCTAATTCCCAACACTTCCCCTCAAGTTAGTGCAAATATGGTGCTAATACCCAACTTGTCAAGAAAGGAATAAAACAAGTACTAGTCACTCTCTTACTGAGCATATCTTTGCGAGTTGATTCCCAGTCTTTACAAATGGAGTACCAATTACACCAAAACTTAGTTTTTCTTTAATAAAATGTCTGTCAACTTCCACATGCTTGGTTCTTTCATGTTGCACCAAATTATGAGTAATGTTGATATCCAATTTATTATCACAGTACAATTTTATAGGCTCATGAAGATCATACTCAATCCTTCAATAAGGACTTCAACCACAACAATTCATAAATCTCATGAGCTATAAATCTAAGTTCTACTTTTGCACTTGATCTAACAACCACAAATTATTTTTTATTGCCCCAAATCACTAAATTTCTACCCACAATTGTGCATTAACCTAAAGTATATCTATATTTTTGTAATGGATCCTATCCAATCAGCATCTGTGTAGGCTCCCACTTGCAAAAGATTTTGCTTAGAAAACAAAATACTGTTACTAGGTGCTAATTTCAAGTATCAAAAAATTATATGTACAACTTCCAAATGACATTCACGAGATGAATGCATAAATTGGCTTAGCACACTAATAATACATGCTATGTCAAGCGTGCATGCATGTGACAAGTAAATAACGCGGCTCACTAATCTCTAATGCCTACCTTATCAACCAAAGCATCATCCTTACTAACTCTCAATTTGTGATTTTGTTCAATAGGAGTATTAGTTGATTTACAACCCAACACTCCATTCTCTTTTAGTAGATCTAGAACACACTTCTTTTGGAAAATAAATATGCCATTTTCTGATCTGGTTACTTCAATCAAGAGAAAATAATACAATTCTCCCAAGTTCTTTATCTCAAATTCTTTGGCCAAGTATTTTTTCTTGTTTACCAACTCTGCAATATCATTTCCAGTTAAAACAATATCATAATCTCTATGAAGCAAGGGCACGGGTATGCGGTATGGTATGGTACAGGCATGCCGGTACAATAAAATCTAAAAATATAGGGTACGGGTACACTTGTGGTACGGCAATAAATTTATTTAGTTTTTGTAGTTTTTAGCATTGCATTATATATATGCTAAATACAAAATTATTTTTAACTTATGAAAGAAAAAATAACTGTTAGAGCGTATTAGCATTGTCGTCCTAAGACTATGTCCTTGGAAATTGCTAGTTGGGACTCCAAATGATGATACATGTTGGCCTAGACAACAATTGTTATGGCAATCGTATTGGTTGAAAGTTGTTTTCAACAGCTGTAAACCAAAAGAGAAAGTATCATAAGATGTATTTTCTTACATAAATTTAAAATTTAGTATTTTTATTAAATTAAAGAACCTAAATCATGTTTTCTAATACTCAAATTTATCTTTGTATTAAAAGAGAGAACTTATTATTTACTCTAGTACTCTTTTAATTTTTGAAAACTTCATATAAATCCTAATATATCCATTCACGTATTCAAAACGTACCGCTTTCATACCCAAAACTTATCGATGGCGTACCCAAAATGCATCTATACTGTACCCAACAATTGAAAAAGTACCTGGTATTTTCTCGGAGTACCCGGTACGTACTGGTGCCGTACACGCACCAGGTAAATTCATTGAAGTCGAGTTGATCATACGTTATTCTTTAAAGACTCTTCGCTATGAAAGGTAACCACTTTGATTGTTTATGATTATGCTATGAAGTACGGGTACTTTGAAAATTCAACCTTAATCATCGACTTTGGTAAACCTCTCAAACCAAGCTTCTAGGGATATGTTTCAACCCATATAAGGACTTTTTGAGCTTGCAAACCTTGCCACTATTATTGGGGACATGAAATCGTGGAGGAATGTCCGTATAAATTACTCTCTCAAGGTCACTATGGAGGAAGGTATTCTTCACATCTAGTTAATGAAATGGTTAATCCATGTTCGTTGGCAGAGAGAGAATAACATTAATAGAGTTCATCTTTACCACATATGCAAACATCACTTTATAGTCAACACAGTAAATCCATTTGCAACCAATCTTGCCTCATATCTCTCTATAGTTTCATTTGTCTTATGTTTCACAGTGAAAACCCACATGTATCCTACTGGCTTCTTTCCTTCAGGTAATTCTACTAGTATCATTTTTCTTGTGGACATGTATTTCTTCGCTCATGGCCTTTTTTCCCTAGGATCCTCAAGTGTATCCCAAGGCCTCGTTTGATAATTGGTGTAAGTTGAATGTGATTAATAAGTAGATGGGATGCGTGTAAGGATTATGAATGAGGTTGGATTAATAATGAGGTTGGATTAGTTAGGTCCGTGTCTGATTAGCATCAGATTAGTGAATAGACTAATAAAAACATGTTTGATTTGCACAATGGGGAATAGGACTAAAAAATCTTATACCAATTTTACCCCCACTTTTTACAACCTAGACTGTTCAAAGGTGCATATAACAACATATATTAAAACAAAAATCGATCTAGACTTGTCTAGAGAGAGACAAAGAATATGTTCATTTCGTTTGCTCATTGTTTATCATTTACCAACAAAACCCATTTAACCATTTGGTAGGTATGAAATTCAAAAGCTCCTGGGCATTAGCAGCTGCAATTTTCACATTACAAATAGGGTCAATTGCTTCACTCGAAACAATAGCTTTATCACCCCCGCGTCGTTAATTAGCGCCATTGTCACCCACTCATCCGTTGTCATTTGGCATCGCCATCGTCTTGAACACAACACAACTAGAGGGAGAAAGGACGAAAAATGATGATTGAATAGAAGCAAATGAAAATTTGAGGGTGACAAAGTAAGAAAACCTATATATATATTATTTGTATATATATGTAATTGGTGGAGGTTTGCTAGTGTTGTTCTAGAGCTTTTTTCACTTCCGGAGAATGAGAATAGCTTTTTTACACACACACACACACAGATTT
>JAULJZ010195006.1:2748-20409 GCA_032270985.1 Heliamphora pulchella | reverse complement strand
GTTTTGATAGGTCAAAACCCCTTTGAAAGTCTCTGTTGAGTTTCAGCCCTCAAGGGACACTTCTGTCACATATTTTTATATTGCCCAAAACCCATATTTTTAGTGAGCTATTCCAAACTTGATCTACATGAACATTGTAGATAACATATGGAAGTACTTGTTTCCCAAAAATCAGACCTTAAATCCTTGGGATGATACCCCAAAACCATTTCAAACTCTCTGTCCAAAACTGGCTCTGCTGAGTTTTGGGCTGCTGACAGAACTTATTTTCTAAAATGGCCAAAACATTTAACTTGTTCCAAACAACTACCCTTAGCTCTAAACATCAAACTTGTAGGGGACTTGTTGAAGTAGAACATACTCAAAAATGGGCTCATTTGGACTTAATATGATGCTCCAAACATGAGACCAACATAAGCATATTTTTGGTAAAGTGCTGAACCGTTTTTCCTTATGATGTTTTGTTCACCCTTTTCCCTTAGGTTTTGGTCTTGGTGTTAAACATGAGAGTGGTTCGAAATATTTTTAGCTAAATGGTATTTAAAAATCATAACTTGATTCCAAGTCTAGATACCCTAAAACTTTATTGTCCCTTTTAATTTAATACTTGATTTTTTGCTTTAAAATTTGTTAAGTGTATGTTTGAGTACCCTTTACTATGAGACCTGAGTATTTATATGTTGTTTGATTTGAATTAGTTGATTAGTGTTTCTAAGTGAATGTATGATGGTTTAGAATTCATGCGATCATGTTGAATCATATCTTGAGAATTGTAGCTTGTGCTTTCCATATTTGTACCTTATGCTTTGCGCATTGTACTATGCATCTTTCCATGCTAGTTGATTTCATGCTATAGATGGCTGTATTTGAGGTGCATACCATACATTATTGACATTGTCACTTGCATCCTGGCATATTGGAGTCCATCTATGCAAACCGTTGTTGGGATGGTTGTATTGAGATTGTCTTTCTTGATTCTAAGTCTAGGGCGTCCCTGGTTGCCATTTTTGAAAATGTTTTGGGATTAAATCCCCTTGTTCACCGTGGGGGCATCCCCGGTGTTACAAAAATGGTTTATCATGAATATTGTTAGGCACCATGGGTTCGTCGTTAGCACTTTAGTTTTGATGTCTCTTTGATTTCGTAGCTCTTTGAGTTATGGTTATATTGTGGAAGTGATATCGACATGGGCAAATTGGGCAATTCGGAGAAGAGCCTAATTCGGCGGAACTAATCCCACTGCGGTGGTAATTTTGGAGAATAGCCCAATTATGGCGGACCTAAACCCCATTACCGCGATGTTTTGAAGGGTAACTTCAGAGAAGTGCCCAATTATGGCTGTCCTAAATCCCTCAACTTGGTACTTTATGTAATGTGAAGTGTCTCTTGAATTTTCCTAATTATCTCTTAGATTTTGGGTTGACACCCGTGAAGGCATCACGAGTCTTAAAGTGGGACAAACCTCTTATTATATATCTGATATGACTGATTGATTGATTATTAAATTTATTGGCCTGGAGTATGGTGTGGATCCCACGTCGTTGCCATTGAGTAAAATAGCTATAGGCATGAAGCCAAGGCACGCGTTTACTATTCACAACGAGGCGCGATGATTGCTTTGGTGATCAAATACCCACGAAAATCTACTCTGGTGATTCCCAGCGTGGAATTCCTGTTATAATCTGGGTGCATGTTGGGCTGGGCATCTGCATTTCATACACAGCATCTCATATGCGCATGTTTATTATCTTATCTGCTATCCTGTCATAAATTTATCTGTCTCCTTAACTATAAGCTGTACTGGATGTTATATGGTATGTGTAGTGGTGAATTTTGTGCCGTGAGATTAGTTAGAAGGTTAGTGTATTTTGCTTCTGAGCCTTGGCTCATGGCATTCGTGCCACAGGTGAGGAGGAGTTCTTGAACGAAGTCATCCCCGAGGGAGAAGAAGAGTTGGAAGAACATGGTGAGTTTCAAGAGCACATGGATCTCGATGATGCATTTTGAGGAGTCAAGACCTCTACTTTTGTTTTTATATTTAGTTTTCCCATGCTTAGTGTAATTTTTGAAATTTATTGGTGAAACTGTAATATATAAGTACTTTTGAATAGTTCAGAACTCTTTTATGATGTAATTACTAATTTATATAAATATGAATGAATGGCTAGAATATTCTTTTAATTATATTTATATTTATATATGTCCTAACGTGCCCGGAGGACGGGATGTCATACTTACAGACCAAGAGTTCAATGAAGTGGGAGTCAACAATGAAAGATGAGATTGATTCCCTGTTGATAAACCAGACATGGGAGCTGACTAGATTGTCGGTTGGAAAGAAGGCTTTGCACAACAAGTGGGTATACAAAGTGAAGGAAGAACATGATGGCAGCATGCGCTACAAGGTAAGGTTAGTTGTCAAGGGATTTCAACAGAAGGAATGAGTTAACTTCACTGAAATCTTCTCCCCTGTTGTGAAGTTGACAATGATCAGAATAGTATTGGGAATTGTAGCTGTAGAGGATCTATTTTTTGGAGCAGATGGATGTTGTGGCGCTGGGTTTAGGGATTTTGAAAATGGTAAAAAATAAGGAGTTCAAAAGATGTTTTGAAAATATTTTAACACCTTGAAAGCCAAAGTTTTGAAAATCGCTTTTCGTTAAAAATAGAGTCACCACTTAGTTTTTGAGAAAAATTAAAAAAAAAAGGCTACTGATCTTGAAAGCGTTTAACTAGAGAAAGAGGATTCGGGGCCTAAGGTACGAATTGAAGAAGGTGTTAGGTACCCTGTTCGCCCAACCGCAATGTTAGACTCTACTAATCATCATTTATTCTTTAATAAGATTTTTTAAATGCATGTAAATAAAGAAAGTTGAGGCAAAGAGGGAACATCCAAAATCAAATATGAAAAATACATAATATATGTATATAGAACGCCAAACAAAACAAGGTAAATAAAATAAAAAAAAAAATCCTAAGTCATGTTGCATGTAATTCTAACTAGAAGATACATGGAACACACCCACATGTAATATTATTTAAACAACCTAAACTAGCATAATTTCAAATAAAAGAACAAGCAAAATGCTAAAAATTGCTAACATTAAATATGCTAAAAATGGACATATTATCAAAAGGTCTACAAAAGAAAATTAAGTTAAAAAAAGGGTAGAAAATGCTATTAAACTAAGAAAAGCTAACTATTCACTTTTTATATTTTTTAAAAAAGACAAAAGAAAATAAAAGAAAAAAAAAAAGAAAAGAAAAGAAAACTACACTTAAAAATGAAATCTAACTTAAAAAACTTTTTATGATTTTTGAGTTTAACAACATAAGAGAAAAGTACCATGTAAAGAAAATAAAACTATAGAAAAAGAAAATGAAAATAGAGTTTTATAAAAAAAAAAAGAAAAAAAATACAAAGTGAAACATTATAAGGAAGTTAAAGTTAATAATAAATGAAAATAAAATAAAGAAAAATAAAATACTAGAAAAGAAAAGAAAATGGTATTAAACTAAAGAAATGAAAATGAAGATGAAAAATAAAGCTATTAAAAGAGCATTAAACTAATGCTTTAAAGAAAAGCAACATTAAACTAGTATTATAAGAAAAGAAAAGAAAAAGAAAATGGTACGTTGAAAAGGAAAAATCTACATTATAAAAAGAAAAAGAAAATAAATTAAACATTACAAAGAAATTAAACTACATTAAAAGAAAAAAAATTAATTACAATTATTAAACTCAAATATGAATATAGTATTGACAACTATATTCACATAAATATAAGTATATTATTATAATAATTAACAATATTATTAAGTTGTTATTACCATTACCCAAAAAAATAAAATTGTAATTACCAAAATATGTTAGCACTAAATTGATAAATCAGAAAACTTAATATAAGTAAACAAATCAATAAAACAAATAAGCTAAATAATCTAAAACTTGAATTTGAACACAAATGGAGCAACTATATAAGCAATGTAATAACGTAGTCAAAATGAAACAAATCAAATTAACTCGATCACTCCAAAGAGGTAGAAAATGGAGTTAGAATGACCGGGAATCCAACCAAAGTACCTGGATCGCTAAAGAATTTTCGAGTCGGGGAATGGCAATGAGGAATTCGATCATCGAGCGATGATCCAAGTTAGGGTTTCAGAATTTCAGTATCGAGGGTTCGGCTCTCGGTACTTCGGCAGGGTTTCGGTGTCGGGACTCGGCAGAGCTTCTCTCACTAAACTTCTCTCTCAAATTATGTCCTAAAAATGTACGTTGGGGTATGGTATTTATAGAATTCTTCAACCAATGAGATGCTGCCACGTTCTGGGACATGTTAGGCCATTTGGAGTTGGTGGTCGCCATATTATGAGTTGGTGGTCGCCATGTTTAAAAAGATTTCACAAGGTTCTATTGGTGGTCGCCATAATACAAGTTTGCGGTCGTCAGGTTGGAGGTGGCAGTCGCCACTTTTGGCTAGGGTTTCCAAGAGGTTCTATTGGCGGTCGCCTCAATGAACATGGCGGTCGCCACATTGGAATAACTTACATAGCAAGTTATTGGTGGTTCAACATAATTTCATTGATTTGAAGATTTTGATGATTGGTTCAAATACCGAGCTTGGACCATTTCTCGAGGATCGTACTGAGGAACCATTCTGATCGTTTTCATCATCGAATTTACCTAAGATTAGACGAGGTCAAATTGGGGTGTCTACAGTTGACCCTCTCTGATATAACTTGCATAGCAATGTGTGATGCAAGTTATATCAAAGATCCAGAGACAACAGCCGTTTGACCGAGCTGTCAATCTAAGGTCATAAACATATGAGCATGCATATGATGTTGGTCGTACTTGAATTTCTTTCGAGCTGCCTACATACCCCTTTGCTAGACATGATGCAAACATATGCTAACATGATGCAGGTGCTGGTATGAACATCGATGTGATCAAACAAATCCCAGAGATCAAGTCAAGATCTAAAGGGAGCGTAAATAGGCAAGTCAAAAATCGAGTCAAGATCTAAGAACTCCACTGGGAATAAGACAATAAAAAAGGATCGAATCTGTCACCCCCCAGAACCTAGGGTCACGTAAAAATCCACCAAACACCCGTTTTATGAAAATAGATTTTCATACATTCAAATCCACCTATTGAAATCCAATGAAAACCCAATATGCATCTCTTATAAACAGAAAACATATTGTAAAACATGCATAAGTATATCGCCTTATGGCGTACAAAACCTGCTTTCAGGAACAGGCATACCAAAAAGAAAAACTACTAAAGTCTTCCGCCATCCGTCATCACGGCACCAAAAGATCTACTCAAGATCAAACTCCATATCATCACCTGAAAATAGTTTTATAGAAAATTCCACCCGTGAGCCGAAGCCCAATAGAAACAGACTATAAAGCTATAAAGCAGGCAAGATATGCAATCATATAGTGGGAGCAAACTCAACCACAAATCAAAAAGGTTTTACTTCATAAAACCCCAAGTTCTTTACAAACCTCCAACACAGTTTTCCCTCCACAACCAAGCATTTATACAATGCAATACAACGTTTTACAGTTGAAGAAAAACAGTAACCAAAATGTCATTTTTCCACTCGGATCACACACCGAGGAAAGATAAAATATTTTTCACACGGAACACACACAGCTGAGGAAAATAAAACAATATGCTCCACTCGGGCTACACCACTGACGAGAAAGAGAAAAACAGATCCACTCGAAACACGCAGCCGAAGATCAAACAAATGAATCCTATTTACCAACTCTGCCACAAAGGGACAAAGGTAGCAACTATAGATCCCTGTCCATTATATAATCCCCAAACATCATGGGACCAGTTAGATAAACACAAGTTCTATACGGAGCACCACGACGTAAATGCTGACTTTACAGGCCCGACAACCCGATGGACAAAAGCACCTAACCGACCTTCTTTACGGGAATTATCCTGAAGGATAACAAAGGTACCTACTATGCGCACGTTTCTGGACATTCACCGAGGACAACTCGTGCCAAATACCTGTCATCCCAGCACATCTACGAATCATTTAAAAATCGTACCGTAGCTCAACTACGAAAACATTTCTATAAAATACATTATACAAGCATTTAGATCCATCCATCAACATGGAGATCAAACAAAAACATTTGAAAATGTTTTTCCCCGTTTTCAACAAAACGTTTCAAAACTGAATCCAACCCCAAGGGTTAGCTCCAAACCTCCAAAACATAAAATGTTGAGATTTCAATCAAAACCATCGTTTTCCAACAAAAATCACCATTTTCAAAACAACCTTTGAAAACCATCCGTCCATATGTCATAAGCTGTATTAAACCAAGAAAAGCAAAAAATATGCTTTTTACCCGTAAAACAAGGTTTAAACACAAATATGACATTTCATGCATTTTCTACCCGGTGAAAATACACATAATTACATAAAACAACCTTATACAGCAGTAGGGTCTAGAATCCTACCTCGGCGAGTCAAAACTCAAAGCCTCAAAATTCGAACAACGTCAGAACATGAATCTGATCGGTCGAACACGAAGCTAGCAGCGTGAATAGCGGGGATCCACAAGCTGATCGTCAAAAACTAGGCTCAAGCAACCCAAATATGTAAAGGAAGGCAGAGGAAATGAAGAAAGAAACTTTTCTCCAAACATTCCAGTCCCTAGAATACATATAGGCTCGGCAAAAAGGCAGTTGAGTCGACTGAAGAGGCTACTTCAGTGGACTGAAGGCTCTCGAAAAGCGCCACCGCCACTGCTCAGTCGACCAAATCCTTCGGTCCAGTCGACCGAACTCAAGAAAAATAGTTCAATCGACCGAACATACCAGTCCAGTCGACCGAACCCAAGGTGTCACAGCCTACTGTTTTGGTGTCAGTATTTATGTCCAAAGGCCAACCAAACAAGCCTAAACAATATCCTAGAAAGCGTAAAACACATCTATACATGCTATTCTTCAACTCCAAAACATAAACCATGCATCGAGGCTATTCATATACAGAAATAAACACGTCACGTACATAAATAATCCAAAATAACAAGGTCGGGGTCTCACAGAGTCAAGATCCTAGAAATTACCTTAACCGGAAAGGCAACAACGAATTGATCGATCGAGTCAAGACCTAACAACCCGAAACGATAACGGGATAACGATAACTAAAAAGTCGGATCAAGACTTTGAAACCATCCTTATCGGAGAGAACCACGAATTAATAGGTCGAGTCAAGACCTAAACATTTGGGACGAAACACGGGATAAAAATAAGTAAAGCCAAGTCATGACTTAAAATTAAATTTATCGGGAGGAAAATCATGAATTAATAATTCGAGTCAAGGCCTAAAAATTCGAGATGGGAGAGGGATAAAAAATAATTAAAAATCAAGTCACGGTTTAAAATTAGTTTTATCGAGAGGAGAAACTATGAATTAATAAGTCAAGTCAAAATTTAAAAACTCGGGATGAAACACGGGATAAAAATAATTAAAAGCCAAATCACGGCTTAAAATTAAATTTATTGGTAGGAAAAATGACACACAGAAATTTACTTGAAGTATTTTTTTTGGAAAACACCCAAGGTTTTAAAATTATTTTTGAAAAGCTCCTAAGGCTAGTTTTACAAGAACACACACAAAATAAGAAAAATTATTTTTAAGGAAAATTATTATAATTTTTTTTTGAAAATTATTTTTGCTAACAAAATATTTTTGAAAATAAAACTCACGAAGTCAATACGCACAAAAGGAAAATAATCACACAAAATAAATACACAAATAAAATAAACACACTAAAAGAAAAAAAAAATTAACTTATACACAATAAAAAAGAAAACCCCAAACAACCCCTAAAAACCCTAAAACGTCATGATGACCAACAGACTTGACGTGACTGTTGAAAACCTAGCGGTCGCCAAGCCCAAACCTTTCTGACATGGCGACCGTCTCCTTTAAACCCCTACAACATGGTGGTCACTATATGTTGCTTCACCAACATGGCAGTCGCTCACTTTGGAAGTGGCCACTACCAATTTCAAGCGCATATATGTTCCTTGAGGCGCGTGGATGAGGGCTCATTATCTCACATCTCACTCTCTCTCTAACCCTTGCTCTCTCAAAGCTCTCTCAAACTCCTTTGTGCCTTCCTTTTGTTCTTTAGCTTTTGTACCTTTCCCATTTTGCCTTTTCTAACATGAGGGGCTACGGCAACCTTAAGGACATCGCAGGAGCTATTCGTGGCACCTCCGCTAGTGAGAGCTCCGTCATGGGGACTCTCGGGGGTATGACCACCAGCCATCCCGCTGGCGGGGTCACTACCACGTAGCCCTCTGCTGCGATGGATGCCCTTGTGTTCGAGGCGAAACGTGCCTCCCGCCGTGTAGCTGAGGAGGAGGCACGAGCAGCTGTCGAGGCACAGGCAGCTGCAGATACTGCTGCTAAGGTCGAGATGGCCAATTTTTTGGATCCTGATGCTGGGGAGGGCCATCCAGCACCCTTCGACCCACACACCTACACTCCGGTTCCCCATCGCTTGCTTCTGAGTGGGATGCGGCGTTACGAGCCTCCTATCAACTCTGTTGCTGCTGATGTTCTTCTCCGGAAGACTGATCAGCACATGTCTCGCTAGCGCCCATCGGTAAGTTTCCCATCCTTACTCGTTCAATACCAGAGCATGTTTTTACGATATATCTCAAACGTAGACGCATGTCTAGGATCCCCCCATATGATATGATGATGATTGCTGTGTGAATGTTTAAGATCTAAATTTAGCATAGGTGCCCATGCAATGGAGTTTAAAAACAGTAGGGATACTAGGGTTTGAACAAATAATAAAAGAGGCGGTTATTTTAGCAAAAATCACAAAAATAAAGGGCTTGATTTTTTTATTTTTTATTTTTAGGAAAACATGAAAAACATAAGAGGCTAATTTTGTCGAACATCCTAAAATCTATGGAAAATTTTTGAAAATCACAAATTCTAGAAAAAAAAAAAAAAAATTTAAAATATAGGAAAAAAATTTTTTCAAAAATTCTTAGAGAATGAAGGAAAATTTTTCAAAATCAGGGCAAATCATTAACAATTCCTAGAAAATTTTTCAAAATTTAAGAAAATTTTCCAAAATGCTAGAGAATTAGGGCAAAAGGAGCAAAACACAAAGATTTTTTATTTTTATTTTTATTTTTATTTATTTTTATTATTTTTTTATTTTTTATTGGAAAGAATGATTAACACAAAATGATAGAGGTTTGCCTGGTGCACCAGGGATTAGGGTTCCTAGTCTTCTACTAGGATGTGTAGAAACCAAAGAATCGTTACTCACACACGAACCTAGGATTAGAGAGATTTGCCTGGTGCACCAGGGCTTAGGGTTCCTAGTCTTCTACTAGGGTGTGCAAAAATTAAAGTATCGTCACTCACACACGAACCTAAAGTTAGGGAGATTTGTCTGGCTCACTAGGGCTTAGGGTGCTTAGTCTTCTAGGGCTTGAGGTTCCTAGTCGTGTAGGGTTTTCCTGGCGCACCAAGGCTTAGGGTGCCTAATCTTCAAGGGCTTGAGGTATCTAGCCTTCTACTAGAACGTGCAGGGTTTACCTGGCACACCAGGGCTTAGGGTGCCTAGACTTCTAGGGCTTGAAAGATTTGCCTAGCGCACCAGGGCTTAGGGTGCCTAGTCTTCTACTAGGACGTGTTCGGTTTTCCTGGCGGACCAGGGCTTAGGGTGCCAAGGTTTCTAGGGCTTGAGAGATTTTCCTGGCTCACCAGGGCTCATGGTGCCTAGTCTTCTAGGGCTTGAAAGATTTTTCCTAGCGCACTAGAGCTTAGGGTGCCTAGTCTTCTACTAGAACGTGTTGGGTTTGCCTAGCGCACCAGGGCTTAGGGTGCCTAGTCTTCTAGGGCTTGAGAGATTTGCCTGGCTCACTAGGGCTTAGGGTGCCTAGTCTTCTAGGGCTTGAAAGATTTGCCTGGCGCCCCAAGGCTTAAGGTGCCTAGTCTTCTAGGGCTTGAGAGAACCGAAGGGTCGTCACACACACACGAACCTAGGGTTTTTATTGTCTTTAGTCATAGCCTCGTACACTATTTGCTTAGTCTGTTCTTATATATATTCTGCTTGTTTTCTCGTTTTTAAGCTGGCAATTATGTCAGAAGCTTTGGAGGTTCCTCCTCTGGGGAGGTGTTGGAGTGGTATGATGCCCTCCCTGTTCCTAGCCGGGCTATTATTGATGCCTCCGGCATTACTTGATTCATACCGCGGTTGGGTAGGACGAGCAATGACCGGGTCTGGCTAACAGCCCTGGCCGAGCGGTGGTGCGATACCACCAACACTTTCAACTTCACTACCTTCGAGGCTACTCTGACGCCTCTCGATTTTTCACTGATTATCGACATCCAAGTGGGAGGTGCCCCCATTCCGTTAGATCTATCCATTTGCTCGGTCGGCCGACGCACTGCTATACCTGCTTGGGGCTATTCCAGCGTAGATGGACGAGACCGCGCCAGATATACGTGGTTCTTCGAGCGCTTCAGACAGTTCCATTGCACCGAGCCCCGCCACTTCGAATGGGTTGCCCGAGAATTTCTGATGTATATGTTCGGTACCTCCTTGTTCTCGAACAAGGAGAATACCATCCATTTACATTACCTGAGCACCCTAGCTCGTCTTGATCGGGTCGCTTCGTTTCATTGGGGAGGAGCTGCTCTCGCCACCCTCTATGGCTTTATGATGACTCTGACCCGGTTCCCCTAAGAGCTCAGCATAGGGGGATACTAGAGGGTTTAGTAGGTATGATTTAGTTTCTGCACTTTTTTACTCACTTCTTTTATCTGTCATCCATTATTCGTTTGCTGACGTCTTCTCTTTGCAGCTATGGACTTATGAGTTCCTCGAGCTTTACGACCCGATAAACTCTTTGGCAGACCCTCTAGTCATTCACCGAGCAGCCCGGTGGTCCCGAGGCCTAAAGGGGAAGAAGGCTGGAGAGAAGGACATAGACCGCTTCCAGGTCTCATTAAACCAGTTGACCCCCGACCAGATATCATTATTTTCTGATACTGCACTGCATCCTGTTCGCGGCTGTTCACTGCACAATTCACTGCACTGTACTATTTCTATTCACACGGATCACTGCACATTGATTATCATACTACATTACATTCACTTCTCACTATTTATTACACTATACTTTGAATTGCTGCAGGTCCACTAGGATATCTGGCGGGGAGTGGAGGATCAGGCCGGCGCAGACCTGATGCGCAGTCGGGACCTTACCTCGAGGTGGATCTTACTGGAGGGTCCATTTGGTAGGGAGTACTACCTAGGAGAACGAGTGGTCCGCCAATTACTCAGTCTTGATCACTTCAGGATACCGGTGGTCCCTCTAGTCCGTATACGCCGGACCGATCTCCTTGGCCGCTTTGACCTTCTCCTAGAGGTGGTGGGGAAGCACGCTGTGAAGCTACTGGTGCCAGAGGGGGACTACACAGCCTGGGCCCAGGCACACTTGTTGGGACCCTTAGGACCTGGCCCGGTTGCCCCTGGTGGAAGGAGGAGGGGATGGGCACCAGAGGCTACTGATGCCGGTGCTCTTAGAGCAGCTGCTGTTGGTGATGAAGCTGCTGCTGGAGGGATGAGGGGCCCAGAGATCCATGTGACGTCCAGACTGTAGCGTACGACTTCCCCTTTCCTCTGCCAGTCCCTGTTCCGCCAGCACCGGAGTTTAGGGCTAACATCGACCAGGTTTGTCTTTTACCTTTCCACAAGTTTCTTACCCTTTTTACCTGTCTAGCTTTTTTGAACTGTTCTCTTTTCTTCTTTGCAGATTGACCAGGCTTGGCTAGACCATACGATGCTGATGGTCACCGGCCTAAGGGCACTGTTCCAACAAATGGATGCCACGATGCGAGCAGCCGGCGTTGCTTTCACGCCAGTGGCCATAGTGAGTATCATACAACCCCTTTTAACCTTTTTGCACTTTTCCTGTACTTTGTTCTAGTCCTTGTTTTATTTGAACAGCCTCTAGTACCAGCTGCTAGCATAGTACCACCACAGGTTTTGATTAGGCCCCCTACTCCAGCCCCGACTCCAGTTCGTGGTCGTGGTTCCTGGGCATCTTCTCGGGCTCGTTCCAAAGGATTTGTCTCTTCTGCTAGGAGTCACTCTAGAGCTGTGTCTTCTTCCTCCGACAGCGATGGTGATGACAGCGACGACATCGAGAGGATCTTTGAGGATGCCAGCTCGGACGAGGATGGTCCTTCCTTTTGTTGGGTCTATTTGAGGCACCAGTGAGAGAGAGAGCTCCCCCAAGTTCCATTTATTTTGTAATACATTTATGATGGGCCTGTGTGCCCCATTTTGATACATTTATGGGCCTGCGTGCCCTATTTGATACATTTATGGGCCTGTGTGCCCCTGTTTACTATTTATTGGGCCTGGGTGCCCCGGTTACATTTTGATACATTCTCCTATTTTCTGATGCATTTATGGGCACAAAGCCTTTGTTCCATTTATTGTTTTACATTGATTCACTATATGATTTTTCATTATTTGCTGCTCAAACTGTCATTGATGCATAATACAAATGTCAAAGTTTACACAAGCCACAGAAACTACAAACTGATACACACCTGCCATGTTTGAACATGGCAGTCACCACAATCCAACATGGCGGTCGCCACTTCCAACTTAGCGGTTGCCTGGTCAAAGGGGTGACTTCACTGTACGGTGCCCTTTCAAGTTGGCAGTCGCCCACTCCAAGGTGGCAGTCGCCACATTGATTGTACTTTTTGTTGCTTTTTCAATTTCCAGCCTTTCCATGCTTTATAAATACATCCATGGAGACCCTATTTTCTATTATTCCTCATCCTAAAATGGCTAGTCCCCTTTCTTCATGGATTGAGGCATTCTCTTATATCGAGCATTTAAACTTTGCCCCTTTCGGTATCAACTCCTTATTTTTTCTCATGGCCATAAAGATTGATGGACCTTTATTGGAAGCTGCTGTTCAACTATGGGATCCGCAATCCCGCGCCTTTTGATTCGATCTTGAAGACTTATGCCCCACTGTGGAAGAATTCGCTACTATCTTGGACCTGACTCTGCGAAGCTCCATTTTTATTCCCACTCTCTTCCTTTTGACTTGGCAGCAGGTGATGCAACTCTGTGGCCTGTCTAGGATGAAAGCTTCTCTTCTAACATTGGGTGACTGCCTTGACATCCATGGCTTATTAAGAGGTTTCGTCCTACTGACGACCTCAATGACCTCGACTATCAGCTGTAGCATCGTTATGCCATTTGTTTTTGTCTTCTAGCCAAGTATCTTCTCATCCCTACAGATGGGCGAGCTAGTTGTGCATTGGTTGATATCGCGAGTCAAATGTGGATGGAGAAGGACTTTGTACCACTTGTCTTAGTCGAGACACTACTGGGCCTAGATGTTGTTCATCGCAGTGAGGCCATTACTTTTGCCGCTAGCCCCTTGCTTCTTTAGGTAAGCTCAAACCTTTCTCTTCATCAAACTTTCTATTATACTACAAGGCATTTCGCTTACTGATCTAACTTTTGCTACAAATTTGGCTGATAGAGAAGGTGAATCTTGTACAAAAATCACCTACGGATAGACATAGTGCCGCAACTTTCCTTTATCACCCCTACTATCAAATATGCAATACTGAGGCAGCCTGGCGATAGTACATTTCTTCACTAACTGGCCCAGATATTACTTGGCAGTGCCCATGGTGGCAGATCCCTGTCATGACTCTGACTACCATGGACCACCTGGTGTTCTGCTCGTTGGTCTGCGTCAGACTACTTTCTATTATCCCTGTCGGATCATGCAGCAGTTCGATCGCAGTTAGATCATCTTTTCCAGTATCCGAGGCTATTTTCATTTGCACTGTGGGCCCCATTTCTAGCATTATATCAGGATGCCTAGCCGTCTCATTCACAGATGAAAATACAAGAGCAGCAATGTCCCGAGCTTTCTGCTGAGTACAGGACATTGTTGATGCAGGATAGGGAGAAGAAGGACAAAGAAGAAGGGAAACAGGCAGCAAAAAGGAGGAGGATTTGAGGCACCTTGCTTTTTTTAAAAGATTTCATAGCTTTTCTTTTATTTTGGGACTTGCGTGCCCTCCCTTTTATTTTTAAAACTTTGCAATCCGAAACTAAGGTAATGAAAAGAAGGTTCAAAATTATCCAAAGTTTTTCGGTTCAATTAAGTGACTTTATTATTAAAATCTAGAAATAAATCTACATTGGTCTTATTTAGATTCAAAGATGGTTAAAAACAAAGAATGTGGTCGGACTTCTTAACAGATGCTACCTACGTATCCCAAGAAAGTAAAATCAGGTCATAACATAGTTCAAGTTCAGTTTACTCTCAGGTATTAACACACTCATTTTGTGATGCCCTAACTTTTTCCAAGGTTGCTCTTTCGGATTTTCGGCCTTGCGAGCTGCTCTAACGTTTGCCTAAGTCGCCTTTTCAATTTTTAACACAGCGAGTTTTTATTTTATCTTTATTTTTACCTTAAGGATAGTAGTTTTTGAGTTGATCGAGGTTGACTAGAGTGAAGAACACATTGTCATCCAAATCAATAATGATAATAGCACCACCGATCATGATAGTTTTGATGAGAAACGACCGGGACCAGTTCGGCTTAAATTTGCCTCTGGGGTCGAAGATAAGAGCTCTGATTTCCTTAAGAACCAAATCTCCGTCTCTAAGATTCCAAGTCTTGACCTTTTTATTGAATGCTCGAGCTATCCTCCTTTGGTATCCTTGTACATGAAACAGGGCCTGCAACCTTCTTTAATCAAATAAGAGCAACTCTTCCATTCGGTTTCTAGGCCATTCTGGTTCTGAAATACTGGCCTCGGCCACTACTCTTAGTGAAGGAATTTCCACCTCAATGAGAAGCACGACTTTCATCCTGTTTACTAAAGAGTATGGCATAGTTCTTGTTGATGTTTTGATCGACGTCCTGTATCCCCAAAGTGCAAATGGTAGATGTTTCGGCCAATCCTTATGTGAGTTGATCGTCTTTTGGAGGATTTTCTTGATGTTCTTGTTTGCTGCCTCAACTGCTCCATTGGTCTGTGGTCGATATGGTGAGGACTTATGAACCCCTATCCGGCATTCCTCGAAAAGATCCAAGACCTCACCCTGGAAGTGTGTGCCATTATCCGAGATAACCTCATGGGGGACCCGTACTGGCAAATAATGTTCTACTTGATAAACTTGGCAACATGAGAGGCTTTTAATACTGAGTAGGAGGCGTCTTCCACCCACTTGGTAAAGTAGTCAATGGCCACTAAAATGAAATCGTGCTCATTTGACGCCTTCGGTGTTACCCTACCGATCACATCAATACCCCATACTGAGAACGGTCATGGCGACGTCAGGTTATACAGCTGAGATGGGAGAACGTGCAAAACGTTTGCGTGAATCTGACACTTATGACATCTCCGCACGAATTGTATACAATTTGTCTCTATTGTCATTCAGAAGTATCCTTGTCGCAGGATCTTCTTGGTAAACATGTTTCCACTCATGTGAGGCCCACAGACTCCTGGGTGTATTCCTTTCATTAGCTCTCGGCCCTCTTCAGTGCTAACACACACCTTATTGACCCTAGAATGCCCTCGTTTGTACAGTCTTCCACCGCAAATGACAAACTGTGTTAATAGTCTTCCTATTTCCCTTTTGTCCTACTTGCTGGTAAACTTGGGGTATTCTCCTTTCTCTATAAAACTTTGGGTATTCTCCTTTCTCTACAAAGTTCTGGATGTCAAAATACCACGGAGGTTCGTCAGTGCTATCCTCAATTGCGGCTGTCACCTCATACGCCGGCTTTCTTTTTTGTTCGATTATCAAAGGCCTCATTTAGATTTCGGATGGTATGTTAATCATGGATGCAAGGGTGGCTAGTGCGTCGGCAAACTTGTTCTGTAGTCTTGGCACATGGGTGAAGATCACTGATTCAAAAAATGGTATCAATTTCTCTAGCTCTTGATGATAGAGAATCAAGGTTAAGTCCCTGACCTTCCATTCTCCTATCGCTTGTGAAACCACCAATGCCGAATCTCTAATGACTTTTAGCTTCCTTGCCCCTAATTCTAAGGCTGCCTCCAATCCAGCTAAACATGCTTCATACTCGGCCTGATTGTTGGTAACTTCAAAATTGAGCTTCAAAGACAAAGGGACGTGTGATTCTTCGGGAGTGACAAGAAGGACTCCTATTCCGTAACCATACTGGTTAGATGCACTATCAAAATATAGAGCCCACTTGTCATCCCCGACTTTCATCAGCTGTTTATCAGGAAACTAGAACTCTGTGTCTTCACTTCCCTCGATTGGTTGGTCGGCTAAGAATTTTTCCACTGATCTACCCTTGATTGACTTTCGGGTGACATATTTGAGGTCGAATTCTGATAACAACAGCAACCATCGAGCCAACCTTCCTGTCAATGCCAATTTTTCAAACAGGTACTTCAACGGGTCTATTCGGGAGATGATGTTTACCGTGAAAGACAGCATGTAATGCCTCAATTTTTGGGAAGCCCAAACCAAAGCCCAGCATGTCTTTTCCAGTGGTGGGTATCGTATTTCTGACTCTGTCATCTTTTTGCTCAAGTAATAGACAGACTTTTCGATTCTAGTTTCACCTTCTTGCGCCAACATACATCCCATTGCTGAATCAGTCACTAACAAATAAAGGATCAATGGCTTATCAGGTTCGGGAGGAGCTAGAATTGGTGGATTCTGCAAGTACTGACGCAAGGAATCGAAGGCATCTTGGCATTTTTGATCCCATTTGAACTTGACTCCTTTCTTCAGTAGACAGAAGAGCAGCTCACAGATAGTTGTCAATTTTGCGATGAATCGACTGATGAACTGTATCTTATCCAGAAAGTCCCTGACTTCTCGCTCGGTCCTCGGAGGAGGCATTTCCAAGATTGCCTTAACTTTGAAGGATTGACTTCAATGCCTCGTTCAGTAATTATAAACCCTAGCATCTTTCCGACGGTAACCCCGAAGGCACACTTTTGTGGATTGAGCCGCATCTTGTATTTTTGAATTCTTTCAAAGAACTTTCGTAGTGCTATGATGTGGCCATCCCGGTCTTTGGACTTGATTATTATGTCATCCACGTACACTTCGATCTCCATATGTATCATGTCATACAGTAAAGTAGTGGCAGCCGTCTGATAGGTTGCCCCTGCATTCTTCAGATCAAACGGCATTACACGATAACAATAAATCTCTCAGGGTGTAGTGAATGTTGTCTTTTCTCTATCCTCATGATCCATCAAAATCTGGTTGTACCCAGAGAATCCATCCATGAATGATAACAAGGCATGCCATGCTGTACTGTCTACCAAAACGTCAATGTGTGGCAGTGAAAAGTCGTCCTTTGGGCTAGCCTTGTTGAGATCTCGAAAATCTACACAGACTCGGATACGACCATCCTTTTTTAAAATCGGCACAATGTTAGCTACCCACTTTGGATACTCGGTTACCATCAGTAATCCAGCGTTGATCTGTTTGGTGACTTCCTCTTTGATCTTCAGAGCCCATTCTGGCCAAATTCATCTCAACTTTTGTTTGTCCGACTTAGGATCAGGGTACAAGGGGATATG
>JAULJZ010194996.1:0-20412 GCA_032270985.1 Heliamphora pulchella | reverse complement strand
TAAATGCATAAAATATTAATTTTATGTACCTAAACCTACTAAAACCTATTATATTAATGTATTTATAATTAATTTAACCTTTTCATGATTTATCATAATTTTAATAGCAATTAAATAAATAAGTGTATGCTTTTAAACAAAATTAAGCTAGTTCCACTAGAATTGGCTTTTTGACTTATTTATTGTGTAGAGATTTTAAATAATTATTTGTTTTCTTTGGTTGGGCTATATTATTATATTATTTTATATATTACTTGTATAAAAAATATTGGGTCATAATAATGCTTAATTTATATTATTTAGTTAATTTTAAGTTATTCTGAGACTTTCCTGACTGTTAGAGTCCTGCCTCTGAGTATTTGGTCTCTTTTAGGATTTTCAGGTCAAATTAGGGTTTCGGGTTACTTAGGGTTTGTTCCTTGTTTATATAGCGACTTAGGTTTTTATCATCTATCCATCGCTAATACTAGGGTTTGAACCAGGTTATTACAAGCTTGAAGAGGTGTTATGAGATTTTCGTGCATCGTCTTAGTTTCCCGTAAAAGCGCTAAGGCCTAATGACGTAATATCCTGACGATCGTTGTTACTCATAGATTTATAGGGCAAGATTTTGAAGGTCGACAGTCAAAAACATGCGTGGGGTTAAAACGTCTTAAGGTGGAACTTAGGTGGTTCAAAGATAGGTTGGATTAGGGAAAGCGGTCAAGGCTAAGGCAATTACCATTGGCACAAATTGAGTGGTCATTTGGAGTTCAAATATAGGAGAAACAAGAGGAGGATAGTGAACAATACTTTAAACAAGTGTTCCCGAAACTAGTCCAATACAATTAGATTAAGATAAAAGAGATGTTTAAGCAAAAGGAGCAGCCAAACTAGATATTTGCTCTGAAATTACGTCGATCTAACGTACTTCAATTCAAGCATCCAAGTCCACTTCCCTGGTAGAGATTTCAAGAGTGTACGAAGAATTCACAAAACTACTACAACGAATTGTGATTTCAGGATCTAGAGAAATGAACGATGGCAAAAAATTTTATCAATGTCAAATGTTTGAAATAGGTACTTAACAAATAATTGATATCGAGTTCTACAAGAGAAGAGTTAGTTTAAGGATGAAGACATGAATCAGAGGAGAATCAAATGCGAATACCAGTCATTATCGAGGCATAAAAACTTAAAGACAAGGGTACTTTCTAGGATTGAATTTTGAATAGGGTTATCAACAAGACTTGGGTGCATAAGAGTTACCGACGAACGACACTTGACGGTACCATTGAGGACCAACGATATAAGTAGGAAGGACACGCAAAAGAACTTTAAAAAGTTGGCACTAAGGCTTAGGGTAAATGAGAAAAGGACTTATAAGGATGAAGTCGCGGGGTTTTAACGGTATCTCTCAATATGATATCTAAAACTTCTTCTAGTGAGTACTCCTGTCTACCCCCTTAAAATAAGGTAACTTGCTGCATGAATCTTTGATCTTCGATCTCGATGCTCTTACTCGTCTTTTGTATGTAGATTCCTTGCTCTTCCCAAACCCGGTATTGTCCAAACACGACTCGCTATAAGACTCAGGCGTAGAAGATTTCAGTTCGTATAATGTATAGATGATAATTATTATTAATACAACGCATCCTATAGAGCTCCAACACGATAGAATGAAGGTTCACTAAACCTAAGCTCTGATACCAACTATGACGCCCCGTCCTCCGGGCACGTCGGGACATACATAAATATAAATAAAGGGATATTCTAGCCATTCATTCATATTTACATACGTTAGTTATTACATCATAATAGAGTTCTGAACCATTCAAAACTACATAATTATTACAGTTTCACCAAAAAATTTCAAAAATTACACTAAGCGCGAGAGAACTGGATATAAGCACAAAAGCAGAGGTCTCGACTCCTCAGAATGCATCAGCGAAATCCACGTGCTCTTGGAACTCACCTTGTTCTTCAAACTCTTCTTCTCCCTCTGGGATGACTTCCTCCTTCCTCCAAGAACTCCTCCTCACCTGTGGCACGAATTTCATGAGCCAAGGCCCAGAAGCAAAGCACTCTAACCTTCTAACTAATCTCACGTCACAAAATTCACCACAACACATATCATATAACACCCAATACAGTTTATAGTCAATGAGACAGACAAATTATGACAGGATAGCAGATGAGTCAATAAACATGCGTATATAAAATGCAGATGCCCAACCCAACATGCACCCAGATTATAACAGGAATTCCACACCAGAAATCATCAGAGTACACTTGATGGGACTCTGATCACCAAATCTTTTCTTGCCTCGTTGCGAATAGTAACAACTTCACCGGGTGTCATGCCAAAGCAGCTTTACTCAATGGCAATGGCATAGGGTGGCTAATAACATCATTATTCTAAATCCTTGCCAAAATTATATGCGGACAGAACCCACCTTAAGAACAAGAATGCTCGTTTGGCATCAACCCAAAGTTTAAAAGAATTCAAGAGACATTCACATTACACAAAGTACCAAGATAAGGGATTTAAGACCGCCATAATTGGGCTCTTCTCCAAATTACCACTACAGTGGGATTAGGTCCGCCAAATTAGGCTCTCTCCGAATTACCCAAAATCCAAGCTATCGAAATCAGAATGCTAGCGATGAACCCATGGTGCCCAACAATATGCATAAACCATTTCAAACACCGAAGACGCACCCAGGGTGTATAAACCAAAATCATTTCAAATACCAGGGATGCACCCAGGCTGTATAAACCAAATCTGTAACACGGGGACACACCGAGAGTGTACAAGCCAAAATCATTTTCAAAAAATAGCAACCAGGGACGCCCTAGAATTAAATCAAGAACGACAATCTCAAGACAGCCCATCCCAACAATGATTTGCACAAATGGACTCCAATATGCCAAGATGAAAATGACAATGCTCATGATGTGTACCATTGATCTAAAATGCAACAATTTATAACATGGCATTAACATGGCAAGATTCATGGTACAATGCGCAAAACATATGGTACAAGTAGCACAAGCTACAATTCTCAAGATATGATTCAAATATGATAGCATGGGTTCTAAATCATCATGCATTCACTTAGAAATATTAATCAACTAATTCAAATCAATCATTATACAAAAACTCAGGTCTCATAGCAAAAAGTACTCAAATCACTCTTAGCAACTTTTAAAGCCAAAAATTAAGTATTAAAATAAAAGAGCCGACAAGGTTTTGGGGTATCTAGACTTGGAATTAAGTTATGATTTTTATACACCATCTATATAGAAACATTTTCTACAACTCTCATTATTAACACCAAGGCCAAAACCTAAGGTAAATGGGTGAACAATTCATATTAAGTAAAAATGGTTCAGCGCTTTTCTCAAAATTTTATCAAAATTATGCTTTTGTTGTCTTGGTTGTGGGGTATCATTTCAAGTCCAAATGAGCCCATGTTTTAGTATGTTCTAGTTTAACATGTCCCCTACAAGTTTCATTTCTAGATCTAAGGGTAATTGTTTAAAACAAGTTAGACATTTTAGCCATTTTAAAGTGTAGGTTCTGTTAGCCGCCAAAACTCAGCAGAGCCAATTTTGGATATAGGGTTTGAAATGGTTTTGGAATATCATCCCGAGGCTTTAAGGTCTGATTTTCAGACCGAACGTACTTTAATATGTTTTCTACAATAGTCATGTAGACCACTTTTGGAATAGATCACTAAAAATAGGGGTTTTGAGCTATATAAAAATATGTAACAGGATGTTTCTTGGGAGCTGAAACTCAATAGAGACTTTCAAAGGAGTTTTAACCTATCAGAACTCATTATTTGGTTCTCATTTTTGGTGGAACGATAGATATACATGTTATCTACAATTTGCATGTTTTGACCAAAGTTCGGATCTCACTTTAAAATAGGGTTTCCAAGTCGGTAGTGTTGACTGGTAGGAAAATGACACACTTTGGTAAAATTGCAATATCTTGAGTTCTACTTATGAAAATGAGTTAAAAACAACTTTGGGTGAAATATAACATAAACATCTAAATCCGGACATATAGAACATGATTAGATCAAATTTCTACATTAAGTTATGGTGTTTCAAATCTCAAGGCAGAAACATCACAGTTCTCAAAAATTAAGCCTCTTAGGGTTCAAGTCTTGTACTTATGTCATGTCAAGTTTTTGTTCCATTTTCTTACATGCTTGTGTTTTAGACTTTACTATCAAGGCTCCAGCACACTTAGAGGTCATCAAACTCAAAGATAACAACACACAACAATATCTCATATCATTCATAAACATAACAGCCCCTAATTTCCAACTACGACGCCTTTTCGGTTTGATTTCGATTCTTGGTTCTTGGAGTGTTTAAAGGGATGTGTTGGGGAATCTTTTGAGGGATCTTTGATTTCGGTTCTTGTTTCTTGGAGTGTTTAAAGAGATGTGTTGGGGGATCTTTTGAGGGATCTTAGACACAAGGTTTAAAGGTTTCACTTACATGTTTGAGAGCTCAAATGATGGTGGCATGAAAGGACTTAGTTTTAGAAAAACTCCTCTTCTTGATTTCTCCTTCCTTTCTTCTTTTTCTCCCTCAAACTCACGTAAACACTCAAGGGCAAGAGGTCTGATTTCTCTCCCTCTCTTGCACGAAATTATGAAGGGAAGAAGATGGTATTTGGCTCTCTTTATATAGACAAGGCTAGGGGACATGTGGGAGACAAAAAAGTATAAAAAATGTCCTTTTTCTTCATTTTAATATAGGAGACTTGAGTTTGATTTGAGTTGATGTAAGTTTTTGTGGGATAAATTCAGATATGGGGAAGCTAAATGTAGCTAGGGGCTGTTTAGGGGACAAAAATTTGATCCCCCATCAATCAAGGGGTTTGTCTCGGTTTTCATGCCCCTATTGTCCAAGAAAATACATTAAAAGTTAATTTAATGTATCTTTTTGGTGTCTTTTTCTACTGAAACTTATTATTTTAATATTTTTATGAGAAATGTAGTATTTTCATGTATTATCATAATCTCCGTAGCAATTGATTAAATAGATGTAGTCTTTTAAGTCAAATTAAGCTATTTTGACAATATATGACTTTTAATATATTTTGTTGTGTATGAACTTCAATAATGATTTGTTTGCTTTTGTTGACCTATAACACTATATTATTATGTATATTACTTATTTAACAAGTATTGGATCATCATAAGACTTAATTTAATACATTTCTCATCATTTTAAGCTAAAAAGAAAGCAAAAAGTCACTTTTTGGCACACTTCCCAAGGTGGTCGGCCACTAAGGGACATTTTTTTCATTTTTGATGTTATTTTGTCCTTTACTACTTAATTGTACTTAAAACTTTGATTTAGGGTATCCATGTGTCAAAATTTGAGTTTTTAGAACTTTTTGCTGTACTAAGGGCAAAATGGTCATTTTACCTTATTTATGAGGATTTTCTATTTTTGATTCATTATTTCATAATATTTATTTCATTTAGAATGTTGGGAGACTTTCCGGGTATTAAGGATTTGTTGCCTGAATTTTGGACCTTTTGGGGGTTTTCGGGCCGAACTTAGGGTTTTCAATTCGAGTTAGGGTATTAAACCTCATCTGTGCTCTATAGTCTTGTTGACTATCCGTCACTAATACTAGGGTCTGAGTAGGGTCTTTAAACAGTTCATTATTAACCGGGTTATCACAATTAGGGTCTGTACCGGGTCGTTACATCTTGTCATAAATGCCACTTATGAAAAGTCCCACCGAGCATTCCAAAAGATATGTTCAACTTCTTGACTGGAATTCGTAATGAGAGCATGCCATCAAAGACAAAGTTTTTACAAAAAAAATAACAAGATAAATTCAATCAATTGTTTGTGCTACGATTTTTGCTACCTGAATGAATAGGACTTTTAACCTTCACAAAAATGGGTCATGGAAGAGATGTTAAAGAAAAATAGAGAAAAAAACAAAAAAAAAGGTAGATTTTATTGTCAATTCAGTAAAAAGTACATGAACTGAAAAGTATACAATCTTCGCATCCCTTTAAAGGTGATGATTACAACAGTTACTCATACTTCTGGATTGCTACTGCTATTACTACTAACTTCACATACAAGCAACAAACTATTCCTATGAAACTAGAAATAAAACAAAAATGCTAGATTGGTGGGATCAACATCATTTCTTTTGACTCTTCAATTGTGATTTATAAAGCAGAAGTAGATATTTGAAGTTAACCAAGAACAGACTTTCATCCAAGCTTCAAAATTACTTTAAATTTGACTCTCAGTTCCAAGCGCGCAATTTTGTCCTCCTTCTCTTCCTCATGTGCTCCTCTATGCATTTACTCTTCTCCTCCATGTATGTTACCCCATGTTTCTTATTGTCTAACTACTTCCACGTGGCATTTTCTCAATTAACGTCTTTTTTCATAGTCCTCTGCATTTGTCATTATGTACTCGTACTTGCATGCTAATTTCTAATGGGTCTTTGGTTTTGGTCTTTGACCTCTTTGATGGATTGTCCTAATTATGATGTCAACAGTGTCGCAACCATTAAATATAAAATAGGTACACGTTCAAAACTCCACCAAATCTAACAAATTAGGAATAGAAAAGAGGAAGATTTTCTAATTTTGTAATATTTCTAAGGATAGAAAAATAGGCATACCCATTTCTGTTGCCCTTTTTAGATTATTCCTTCCTCCTTTAATGGTGTCCATAAGATTTCTCTTTGGATTCTCAAGCGAAAGCACAGTGTAGCATAACCTCAACTGCTAAATCAATTTTGGAAACTAAAGTTTTTTATTGATCCATTAAAACTTGAAACTAGTAAATGAAGATGAACAGAAATGGAGGAGAAGAGTAAAGGGGACTAAAGTTAATGCAACATAAAAGACAGCAGACAATGGTGTAATGGAGGATTGAAGTTGATTGACGGTTCATCGATACGTAAAAGTGCCGATCTAATTATGCAAATTATACTATACTAAGTCTCGAAATTGTGTTAAATAATTTGTTTTGTAGTATTTTTGTTAACATCATCATAGGTGATAACGTGGAGGATAAATGATGTAAAAAGGGCCAAAAAGAAGAAAAAGGGGCAAAATTGGAATTTCAAAGCAAGCACCTTCCAAACAAACCCAGAAGCTTCTGAACAAAAATTCAATAGAGACATTTGTGTCCGGACAGACATGAGAAGCGTCCAAACGAAATACCTACTGGACAAAAACTATCTAGACAAAATGTACTTGCATCCGAACAAACTGGAGCTGTCACTGTTCGAATAAAACAGTGCAACCAAAGGTATAAAGCATATTTATAAATAGATGGCATGGGCAATCAAATGGGATATCAGAAATCAAGGGAGAATATTTGGAGGATCAACTGGAAGCCAATCTGAAGGCTCGGGAAGTACCAAAAAGTTGAAGACAGAGGCACGGGAATCGATTTTTCACCTATTTTGCATGGATTTGAATCGTAAGGTGAGCAGCTAAACTCTTTCTTTTCAAAGGGATGATAAATCCCTAGTTTGGTATTTCAAGATTAGTTCGAACTTCATATCTTGTTTTTAATTTGAATTCAATTCGTTATACGATTTTCGAGACGTTAACTTTTGATTAACGAGCTTTTAATTTAATTATTTTGTTTCTGTTTTTATTTTCTGTGATCATAAAAATGAGATCATGCAAGTGTTATCTTCTTTTATCGATATTCGGGCGTGAGATATTTTATGCTTCGATAGGACGGGTCGTGCTTCAAATGATCCGTGCCAAAATCTTAGATAAAATATGCCAGGTTCGGGTTTATTTTCTTAATAATCTATATCGATCTTGTAGTCGCGATTGAATTGGGTTGAATCAATTAAAATAAAATAGAGTTTGAATGAAACTAAAATATTACCTAGGAAGGATTCAAATCCTTAGGAAATCGCCTCCAATCTTATATTTCATTTTGGATTAATTAATTTTAGTTTTTCTTAATTAGATTAAATCAAACTTCTTTTCCTAAAAACAATTAAAGCAAGTGATTTTTGATAAATAAATTGTAGCTCCATTAAATTCTTGTGGAACGACGTCTAGACTTTAACCACTGTCCTACGGGTTAATAGTTAATTTAAGGATTTAAATATTTATTTTTAATACGGTACGACACACATCAACTTTTAGCGTCGTTGCTGAGGATTTAATAAGGTTACCATCTGTTTATTTAAAATCTTTTTTTTTTTTGGTTTTTCTCTTCGCTTTCAAGATACTGTAAGTGAACTGCAAATCTTTCTTTTTTAGGTTTTTAAAGACAACTACACCAAAAGCAGGATTCTTGGGAAAGCAGGCATAAAGACAAAATGGGTTCATCTCTGTCCGAGTTCTGTGAGTTTAAGTTATTGTTTTTGTGTTAATTCTGAGAAAACTAGATTTAGGGGGCTTACAGCCCACTCCCAGTATTTTCATTGTTTACCTTTTGTTGCATGCTCGGCCGCCGTTTCAATCACCTATACTTAGCACCATTCGACTATGAAATTAAATGCACCTTTTGGATGGTCCTACAAGCTTCACTCACTTCACACTACACACATGCTACCATGGCATACCAAAATCAAGAAGACCCTCATGTTAAGTCTCTAATCAAGTACTACACTCCATCAAAATATGTGTCACCGTCTTATCTCCAACCCCTTGCGGTTGCAGAAATGCACTATGAGATCAAATTCAACATAATTCAAATGCTCCCATCTTTCTGTAGATTTAGTAATAAAGATCCTTATAAGCACGTAGATGAATTCCTAGAAATTTGTTTAACTATCAAAATCAATAATTTCTCTGATGAAGCGCTTAAAATGAAGTTGTTTCCATTCTCCCATAAAGATAAAGCCAAACATTGGCTTAATTCTTTAGAACCAAATACAATCATAAGATGGGCCAGACTTCAACATGAATTCTTAAAAAAAATACTTTCTAATAGGCAAAACCAATCAAATCCGACGTCGCATTACGAGTTTCACCCAACTCAATGGCAAGACCTTTCAAGAGACTTGGGAATGCCTTAAGGATCTCATTAGAGAATACCCTCATAATAGGTGCCAAAATAGCAACTTGTTAAGTGCCTCTATGATGGGTTGACGCCTCAACACTATCATTTCGTCGATGCTTCTTGTGGTGGAACCTTCATGTTAAAAAACGAGAATGAGGCTTGTAGCCTCTTTGAGAGTTTGAGTGAAAACTCTCAACACCAAGCATCAGCTTCTCGTATAGACTGATCCATATCCTCTTCCGCCTTAAAGCCCTGAGGCATGTACGAGATTCCATAATCTCCCAACCTAGTTGCCACACTAACACAGACTCTAAGTCAACTCCTGACTAATGGTCCAGCCACAGCACCTGTTGCTCCACCACCTGCCTTCTCAGGACCATGTGCATTGTGTGCCAGCCTGGCTCACTTTGTCACTGGTTTTCCATCTGCTGCACAATACCCCGAGTTTGCATAGGAGCAAATCAATGTAGCCCATGGTTTTTCTCGTTTGAGTAACAACCCATTTTTCAATACCTATAACCCGAGCTAGAGAAACCATCCAATTTCTCCTGGCGACAGCAACGCAATCAGGGTAATATGCCAGCACCACCTCCGAGACCAATGTTCCCACCAACCTACAATCAGTCGGCCTACCCCCCTCCTTGAAACACCGCATTTGAGGAGAAAATATTGAAAGTTTTGCAAGAATTGGATATGAGAACCCAACTTTTGGGATCACATTCTCAATTTATTGCAAAGTTGAAAACACAAGTCGGGTGCAAGCAGTTGCTATGAACCCCCGTGGGGGCGACAAGCTACCTAGTCAACCAGTAACCAATCTTAAGGGACAGTTTGCCGTAGAGAGTCAGACAGCCTCTAGTAGTGGTTTCCACGAGCAGACACTAGTGGTTGTTACCCTTAGGAATGGACGAGAGCTTGAGACTCGCCTCGAAAAGCCTACGACACCTACAGTCTTTCATGACCCAAAACCGTCTGATGGCTCAAGACCGGCCCTCCTTCCTCATCTCCCACACCCTCAGCACCTGCTAACACTTTACCACCTCTTGTATCTACGCATCCTTGTGAGCCACTGAAGACTCTAACTCCTTCTCCAGCCAGACTTCGAGCCTCGTTTCTCATGCACCTCAACAAGCAGCCTCCTTTTGGTAAAAAAGGAGCTGCAATAGACGACATACTTGAGCTTTCAAGCAAGTCAAGATCAAGCTGACACTCTTAGATGCTATTAAACAGGTTCCCACTTACGCCAAATTTTTGAAGAATCTTTGTACTCAAAAGCGTCAGTCCAAAACTAACATCCCAAAAAAGGTCCTCCTCACTAAGCAGGTTAGCGCTGTCATAGGACAGGACACCATCCCCAAGCTTTGTGAGACCCTGACCCATTTTATTTTTTCGGTGTTTTTCAATGCGCGTTTCGTGTTTTTATTACAACACGTTTATATATTTTTTAATGCATCATCGGGGCTAGTTATGCAGCAAGGTTAGTTCTCGAGGCCGTTAGGCATTGCGGTGCGAGTTTTAATATATATATATATATATATATATATCTTTTCGTGGCCTATAAATATCTGGCGTTAGATATTTTCAAAAGATATTTTCAAAACTTACAAGCTAAGTTTTCGTCTTTGTCTCTCTACCTTCTCTCTAACTTCCCAGGGGCCCGGGGCTAAATTTTTAACGATCTAGCTACGGATCCTTGCTATTGACATCGTGGTCTACGCATCCACCCAGACGAAATTTTATTCCGACGAGTTTTTAACTCACCAAGGTAGGATCCTGGACTCTCATGTCTTCTAAGGGTGCTACGTGTAATCGTGCGTGTATTTACCGGTTAAAACGCATGAGATCTGATTTTGTTTCAAAAGTTAGATTTTGGGGTTTAAAACTATTTTTCGTTGGATGGAATCGTGGTTTGAAGGTTTCTTTCGTAATTTTGGTGTTAAGCTTGGGCGTATGTAAGTCCGAGGATGTTTGATAGGAGTTTCGAGGCTTTGATTCAAGGTTTGGAGGGTTGAAACTGTAGCTCAAAAATAGTTTTTAGGCAAGGTTAGTCGATTGGATCTTGATGATCAGTCGATTGGATCTTGAAGATCAGTCGACTGGATCATGTTTTTGGGAGGTCAGTCGACTAGACTTGGAAGGTCATCAACTGATTTGGTTCTGGTTTGGTTTTCTTACTTTCCAGTGTGTTTTCAGTCAACTGGGGGTTGGGGTCCAGTCGACTGAAGTGCTGGGCTGTGTGTTTCGGTGTTTAGTGGCTAGGTTCGTGGTTTCCAATTAGTTTTCAACGGTATTCAGTTGATTGATATATGGGATTAATCGACTAAAATACAGTTAGATTCTTTTTGGGGGTTTGGTTGGCCGTGTTATGGTTTTCGGGATTGTGTCGTGGCCTCGGGTGTTTGTTTAGGTGTCGTCCTCGGGGGTGACGTGCATGGTTAGATGCGGGATGTTGGGCCACAGTTGTGTGTGTGGTGGTTTGTGCACCATTGGATGCGGGACGTGTAGGTCCTTTGCTTGTTTTAAAGGTGAGGTGGGGTTTAGTGAGCGACCATTTTGTGGGAGGTTTTTGTTGGCCTTTGGTTAAGTCGAGTTCTGTAGGTTTGTTATTTGTGTTGGGCGCGTGTGGGAGTCATCGGTCTATGTCGGGTGTATGTGGTGCATGGTTAGATGTGGGTGCGTGGTGTTTGTTCTTCATTGGGTACGGGGCGTGTTTGGGCCCGTGGTTCTTTTGGGAAAAGGTGATGGTTTTTGAAAATTGGAGTCTTATGGGTTTGGTGTTGGCCTTCGGGTTAGGCTTGGTTTTGTGGGTTGTTGATTGTCCATGTGAGTGGATGTCGGGTTAGATGAGGTGGTGTCATGATGTGATGAAGTTTATACGTGGTTATGTGCATTTAAAACTCTAGTTTTATTATGCATGTTGCAAGACGGATATGTGGTCTTACGGTGTCTAAAACTCTGGTTTTAGTAGCTTGTGTGTGTATGGTTATGTAGACGGACGAAAAAGTGGCTCTATGTCCCGTGGACGAAAAAGTGGTCCGATGTGTCGAGGAAGGATAGAAAAGTGGTACGTTGACAAAAAAGTGGTTCGGTGAGTGTTAGCACTAGTTAACGGGCACAGAAAAGGGGTTCGATATACGTTAACTCTAGTTAACCTTGCATGTGTGTGTCCGTAGAAATCGAAGGGACGGAAACGTAGTCCTAACGATGCATTTTATGTGTGTGAGTCTAAAGGATGGAAAAGTGATCCTAAATATGTGTGTGTGTGTAAATCGAAAGAACGAAAAAGTGGTCCTAACGATGCACTTGTGTGTGAGTATCTGAAGGATGGAAACGAGGTCCTGAAGAGGCATGTGTTGCGTGTGTTACACGTGGTGCGTTAGGCAAATTGCATGGATTGCATGAGTTATCTTCGGTTATTGTAGAGCTGTTGTTGGGGCTTGTGAGAGTCGGTATATATATATATATATACCTGATGTTGTTTAGGCTCGTGGGAGTTGATGTATCTATATCTGTGTTGCAATAGTTAAGGGCGGTAGTCCCTCGGTGGAAGTCCGAGAAGATACATGAATCGCATGAAATGCATTGTGAGACGAATAAAACCAATTTCAAATTGTTTTTAAGACTCGTGTCAATCGCGATCTAAAAACCATTTTTAAATCATTTTTTCAAGGCTCGTGTGAGTCAAAAATGGTTTATATCATCGCTTTCCCTTACTTGTAAAAATTATTTTGAAGACTTGAAAGATAGTCTAAAACTGCACCTTATTTTCCAGCATATTTAGCTTATATTGCATGTGTTGTCGCTTTGGCTCATGGTGTGAGATTTGAAATATTTTTCAGGTACCGGTCACGCAGGTTGATCTAGGGTTACTAGAGAGGCAGAAGATCTGTAGTCTTTCTTTTTGTTCTTTGTATCATGTATGTTTACATCTTTTCCTGGCATTGAAACCGTGTAATGAAGGCCTTTTGACGGTTATACACAATACATGTATGTTTTATATTGAGAATGTATTCTCGGGTTGGGTGTTATGTTTGGCTGCTTGTGAGCGTTTCACGTGGCCCGAAGTTTGGGGCGTGACAAGGTTAAAGACTTGGGGACTCCTACCATCTCTTGTGTCATCGGCGATCACTAGATCGACCGATCCCTTCTTGACCTAGGAGTCAATGTCAACCTTCTTCCCTACTCAGTGTACAAGCAATTTAGGTTAGGTGAGCTTAAATTGACACCAGTCACTCTCTAGTTAGCCAACTAATCAGTTAAAGTACCCATAGAGTTATAGAGGACGTGCTTGTCAAAGTTGACAAGTTCCTATTCTCAGTCGACTTCTGTTGGAGGTAAAAACTGCCAAGATCTTTGTTTTTGTAAACGATTTTCGGTAAAAAAATTAACTGGATGAGCAAACGCCGAAACGCGCTCCAGATAAAACTTTTGATGAAGAACAATCAAAATAAAACCCGTACAACCAAAGTTAATTTAGAAAAATACCTTTTGTCGATTGATTCTTCAACTACGATTTGATTCCAAGTTGAATCTCCTATCAGATCTTCCACTGTATTTTCTTACGCGATCCTCGAACGTAATGTGGGCTATAATCCTCTGACAACTCGTACCGGTAGAACCCCGATATATTTAATTCTTGAAAGACAAAAATAATATCATAATAATAATAATATAAAATCATCAAAAACTAGTTCAGCCTACCCGCATATATATAGGGCTACAGTAGGAACCTATGGAGTAATTATGAGTTAAACTTCAATGGAACATAGACGCCTACTAGAGGTTTCTGCAATTATGAAAAGACATGCAGCGGTTTCTACAATTTTCATAAAACACTGAATTACAGTTCACACCACTAAAGAACTATAATTGCACTCTGACCCATAATCTCAAGATCTTCTTACATTGAGCTCCTGTTATTAAATGCTTACCATTTCTCGCCATGTTAAGATTCTCGATACCTGCCAGTTAAATTTAATTACTGACAATTTAATTTAATCGGTATCTTGATATTCTTTAAACCCTTCTACTTAATTTATTTGACTGCCGGATAATTAAATTCACCTGCAGGGTTTGGCCAGATCAAAACTTATAAGCACCCTTAAGGGGGGTATCATCAATCCCGATCATTCGAAACGTGAATTTCGTCAATAATTAATATTTACCATATAAATAATACTACTATCCAACTTACCAGGAATATAGATCCATATAAGATCGCACTCTCTAATGAATCAAAGTAACGAATATTAAATATATGCAAATCAATAATTATTTTAGAATTAAGAGGATAAGCACTATTCATAATAACCTTGGGTGTGAATTAATTTATATAATTAGTATAAAATTAATTACCCCAAATGTCACGTTCAATACACACAAAGTATACTGGCACAGAAAGTTAAAATAATAGACGACGCTATTATCTGTTCCCCATAACCAAGACAGGTCTACTAAAATTCTGTGCCACAGTCGTACCGATGGTATATCCATTTTTATCTAAACTGTGAACATAAAACTTATATTCTGTAAGAACCTAAAATCTGATCTTCTGTTGCAAGTCGTACTCTACACACCAGATTAAATACTATACAGAATATTGGATATCCATGCATATCAAATAAATGATACACATGTATTACTCATAAATATTCTCATAAAATAAAAAATTAAATTTATTAAAAATAAAATTAAATACTAAAAACATGATTTTTAGTATACCAACCCTAACAATCTCCCACTCACACTCAAAACCATGCTGCTATACATCTGACTCTCATGCACTTTACATTACTATCAAAAGTCTTAGCCGATAAGTTTTTTGTAAAAGATCTGCAAGGTTATCTCCTAATGCAAGCTCTATGTCTGACTGAAAATTTAAGTCTATGTACCCAAAGATACTAGACTGTCTGTCTGGTAAACCAACATATAATCCTTAATCCTTTTAAGGTACTTGATTATATATTCTTTACCGCAGTCCAATACTCCTGTCCTGAATTAGACTGATATCTTCTAACCATCCCAGCGGCAAAATAGATTTCGGATCTAGTGCAAAGCATAGTATGCATGAGGCATCCTACTACTGAAGTATAAGGAACTGCCTTCATCCTCTCTATATCATCAGGTGTCCTAGGACACTGATCCATGGTTAGAGTGATTCCATGCCTGAAAGGAAAAACTCTTTTCTTGGAATCCTGCATGCTAAGACGAGCAAGGATATCATCGATATACTTTGCTTGTGATAAGCCCAATATCATTTGTTTCCGATCTCGCACAAGCTTAATCCCAAGGATGTGACTAGCTTCTCTCAAGTCCTTCATATCGAACTGTCCAGATAACCATACTTTAATCGTAGATAATGCCCCCACAACGTTTTCGATGAGCAAGATATTATTTACATAAAGTACTAGGAAGATCACCACGCTTCCGTTACACTTCTTGTACACACATGACTCATCCGGACTTTGATCAAAACTATAAGACTTTATAGCTTGATCAAACCGAGTGTTTCAAGATCTCGATGCCTACTTAAGTTCATAAATGGATCTCTTATGCTTGCACAATCATGTGCTCCTGGCCCTTTGCAATGAATCCGTCTGGTTGTATCATATAGATACACTCGTCAAGACCTTCGTTAAGGAAAGCTATCATGACGTCCATTTGTAAGGTTTCGTAATCGAAATGTGCAGCAATAAATAAGAGAATCTAGATAGACTTAAGCATGGCTACCGGCGAAAAGGTTTCCTCATAGTCAATCCCTTCTTTCTCAATGAACCCTTTAGCAACAATCCTAGTTTTGAAGATTTTAACCTTCCTGTCTACTCCTCTCTTTCTCTTGTAGATCCACTTACATCCAATGGATTTTATCCCTTCGGGTGATTCTACAAGTTTTCAGACCTGATTGAAATACATAGATTTTATTTTTGAATTCATAGCACTTTGCCAAATATCTGCATCTTTGTCTTGTAATGCTTCATTGTAGTTATAGGGTTCGGTATCCAGTTCTGTCAGGATCCTATCAAAAGACTCTCTCAAGAACATATACCGGTCAGGTTGATGAATAACCCTCCTACTACGACGAGACACTACCTGTGTCTGTATACTAGCAGTAACAGGCTGTGCAGAATCTGAACCATGTGCATGTTCTTGATTTACACATGTCCCAATAATTGGCCCACTACGACGAGGTCATGGAATATCAGTGACTTGTGGTTCCTCTTCCATTCTACTGGTATTTTTTCTTAGTTCTTTCAAAATAATATTGCTTTTGGGCTTGTGATCCATAATATAATCATCTTCTAAGAATCGGGTATTGGTGCTAACAATGACCTTCTGATCCTTAGGGTTATAAAACAGACCACCTTTCATTCGGTTGGGATACCCCAAAATGAATCAAGTAAAAGTTAAATAACTCATCATGGATCTTACCATCTTTATAAGAGTCCTATTCCTTCTTTCTGCTACACCATTCTGCTGTGGAGTGCCAGGTGCAGTAAAATGGGATGTAATCTTCTCTGATCACAAGTAGTCCTTAAACTCTCCCAAGAGGTATTCATCACTACGGTCGAATCGTAGTGATTTGATACTTTTACCCAAACACTTTTCCGTCTCTGCCTTAAATTTTTTGAATTTCTCAAACCATTCAAACTTACAGTGCATCAGGTAAATGTATTCATACCTTGAGTAGTCATCAATGAAACTGATGAAGTACTCAAAGCCACCTCTAGCCCGGATTGTTATAGGACCACACACATCAGAATGAACCATCTCTAATGATTCTTTAGCTCTATAGCCTTTGACCGAAAAGGGCCTCTTGGTCATTTTACCTTCTAAGCAAGATTCAGGGACTGGAAGTGCCTCCACTTTCAATGAACTCAAAAGTCCATTTGCTACCAGTCTGTTTATCCTTTTTAGATTAATATAACCCAAACGTAAGTGCCAAAGAAACGTTTGGTTCATTAAAGAATAAAACTTTCTCTTATATGGTAAATTAGATGTGTTATTCGTTTCAGTTAGTTACATTGTAGGAGATATTATAGTAATAATATAAAAATTATTCATCAATGTACCAGAATAGATAACCCGTTTATTATCTTTAATAACCACAGAGTTATTAAAATAAACCAAATATCCGTCTTTAGTCAATCTAGAAACGAAAACTAAGTTCCTTCTAATAGCAGGTACATAAAGACAATCTCTCAATATTAAAACCCGATCTCTACCAAAACTGAGAGTGATATCTCCTACTGTAACTGTTGTTACCTTTGTATTATTACCTATATGTAGGTAATCTCCCCATCACTAAGTCGTCAAATTTTCTGGAACCCCTGTAATGAATTACAGACATGATCAGTGACTCCCGTACCTAAACACCAGGTACCGATAGATAACACCGCTAAACATGTTTCCACAACTAGTAAACAGAAATTATTCTATTTGTTCTGCCTTCTGAGAAATACTGAACATAACTTTTTTCAATGCTGGGTCTGGTAGCAATGAAAATATCTGCCTTTCAACTTTTTTACACCAGTCCGTGGTCCACTAACTACCCTAAAAATGTGTCTTCCTGTTTCTGAACATTTTTCTTCTTTATGCCTTTTGGCCCAGAGAAAGAACCTTTTTCAGAAACAAACACATTTCCTGGTATTGAAAGAATACCATTTGTAGTTAAAACTATATTCAAGTTACACTTCCAATCAACAAAATTCAGTCCCGTAAGTTTGTTTTCTTTGAGTATTAAAACGAGTGGGTTGATATCTATTTTTAATCCTGAGAATCACATAATTAAATAAAATCGTTAATTATGAGGAGCAAAACTTTGAATTCATTTGAATTTGATTTTCTCTACCATTTTAAAATTAATTTGCCAGCAGCTTGGTAATCTGAGAATAGCATGTCTCATTAGGAGGACGTCTACTATGCTTCATAAGACCAGACAGACCAATTTCTTTTAATTTTACTATCTAGGCAACTGATCATGTCAAGTAAAATTACATAACTAACATAGTTTCAATTCAATATATAATAGTAGTGACTCAGTTGGAGAGTATACTATTATATACAGCTAAATGTTAACCATCACCTAATTCCAAATTAATTGCTTCACAATGAACCCTTCAGTTGGAGAAGTGATCCACACTAGTAATTATCCAGAATTATCCCTAAATAAGTTTTGTACTGACGATACCGCAATTAATCTATCCGTTGGGAAGGAAGGCCTTACTACCGACAAGCAGAATTTAATTGCATCGCCCACAAACTGGTAATGGAGACCGCGAGATTTATCTGTGAATAAATTTTCTCTCCCACTTAAATTTTTAAAACATTTTTAAGGGTTATAAAAATCTGTTTAATTAAAATAAATTTATTAATTTCAAAAGTCACACGATCTGAAAGAATCAAACATCTTTCCGTGTACACGATTCTAAAAAATTTGATTCGCCAAACTATCTTTTCGTGTTTAAATGCGTAACAAATAAAATTTAATAAATGCATAGTTTTTTCTTTAGTTTTTCAGCTAATGTAGTGATTAAAGGTATTTATTTATTTTATTTTTTGTTCTACATTTTTTGAAAAATAATAATTTATTTCGATTAAGTATTTTTTCATTTAATTAATTCATAATCTGGAATTAATTCTTACGTTTTTCTAAGATATCCGATTTTTAAAAAAATCATCTTAAACGTGATATTTAGTAAAAAAATAAAATATCTAAAAAAAATTAATTAATTAATTAATTAATTAAAAAAATTTAATTTTATTTGTCATTACAAAATATTTTAATTAAAATCGAATATTCGAATTAATTAAATTAACAAGATAAATAAAATTAATATTTTTCATCTACACAGTTAAAAAATAAAAAATAAATTAAATACAAGATAAATAAAAATTATCTCGATTTTATAATCCATCAAAAATTTTAAAGAGTTTCAATATTCTGTTTAAGATAAGTTTTTAATCTTTTAGTTGTTGTAGAATTATACTGTTTCCGTGTAAATTCCCTGTTTCCGTTTGGAATTAATTGCGCCTCTTGCTTGCTGATTTGGCGCTGGAAACCTGTTGTGTTTGGAATCCTCGGCCAATTGAAATAGCCTATTTGGAAACTATTGCATCACTATTTGCATTGGGACTCACGTTCCACTGTTTGTGTTGGAAACCTGTTGGGACGCTACTGCTTGGGAGATAGGCTGCCGTGTTTGGACTGCACCGAAACGGCCTGGTGTGGTTTGCGCCGCTGCTTGGGAACCGTGTCTGCTGTTTGGTGCTTCGGCTGTTTGGATGAAACCGGCTGTATTTGAGTGCTACAGTGCTGCGGTTTTTGAAGACTTCAACAGTGCTCGGAATTTAGTGGATCACTGTTGCGGATTGTATGCTTTGGGAACCGGTAACCACCTGCTTGGCCTATTGGCGCAGCTACGGTTTGTGTTGCTTGGGAAAGCACCGAAAACCACTGTGCTTGGTGCTTCAAAACCACTGCAGCATGGCTTGCTTGGATTGCGCCGTGTGGCACTGCTGCTTGGGGCTTTTGGTTTGGAAGCTTGGAAAAGCATTGCACTATTTTTGGCTTTCGCGCCGAACGTTGGCCGGCGGTCGGCGCCCACTTTTTCCTCTTTTTTTTTTGTTTAACTAGAAAAAATTTTGAAGAAAAAAAAAATATTATAAAATAATAAAAAAAACTTAATTGTGGCTAAAACCACCGAAACCACTGCCGGTTGCCGCCGTCATCCACCGCCAATATTCTTCCATACCTGTTCTTTTTTTTTTAATAAAATAAAAAAAAAAACTTAAAGAACATAAAATATTTTACATCGAAATCTATGTCCTGTAAGCTCACATTCGATCTAAAAAAAATTAATCTATCATGGTCAACTCCAGTAATTAAAAAAATAAATTAAATCACCATCCACGCATTTAATCAAACATAAAAATAAATTATGATCATAAAATCAGAACTAAGAACGCCTGCCAAACAAAATTAGCACAGTTCTAAATCTATCCAGCCCCGATAAATCGTAAACAAAAGACAAAACGGCTCTGATACCAATTTGTTGGATGCAAAAACTGTCAAGATCTTTGTTTTTGTAAACGATTTTCGATAAAAAATTAACTAGACGGGCAAACGCCGAAACGGGTTTCAGATAAAACTTTTGATGAAGAACCATCAAAATAAAACCCATGCAACCAAAGTTAATTTAAAAGAATATCTTTTGTCGATCGATTCTTCAACTACGATTTGATTCTGAGTTGAAACTCCTATCAGATCTTCTACTGCATTCCCTTACGCAATTCTCGAACGTAATGTGAACTACAATCCTCTGAGAACTCGTACCGGCAGAACCCCGATATATTTAAGTCTTGAAAGACAAAAATAATATCATAATA
>JAULJZ010194985.1:0-20412 GCA_032270985.1 Heliamphora pulchella | reverse complement strand
TTCATAAGATCAAATTGTGCTCATAATTTATATCAATTGGTATTAGATTTGAATGAAGATTAAAAATGACTTTTTGAATAACATTTGAAATCATTTTCTAAAAAGTCATAACAATTGGTATTATGTGCTATACTTTGGAGAAATTTTTTTTGACATAAATATTTATTGAATCCAATATATATGGCATTGTTGTCCAAAAAGTTTTTAAGCTATGGCATAAGGTTTCAACCTATGCACAAATAGCCACTTTGAAAGCTATTTGCATATTATTTACCCATGCTTCGAAATAGGTATTGTTTTAACATCTTAAAAATGCTTTCATGAAAAGTTATTATCTTCATTATTGGTGTAAAAATGATAATTTTTCAATAATTTTCTTAGAAAATGGGGGTAAATGATTAACAATTGTTATTATTTATATTTCTACCCATGAATAACAATTGGCATCAGTTTACCAATTGGTATAACTTGATATCGAATAACAATTGGTATTATATCAATTAGTATTAATTTGACAATTGGTATCAGAGCAAGGTTGCAGGTTCGAGTCTCCCCATGGTAGTTTCTAAGGGGGATTGTTGGCTTTATGGGGGCTAGAATCTCCCTTAAGGGACTCGCTGATACATGGGGGGTCTCCCTCCACGTGTCATCGGGACTGACCGCAGCACGTATAGACGCGAGGCTTTGCGCTGCCATGAGTATAAGGAAATAAAGTTGCGCCTTCACCACTACCTGCGGGTTTTGGTGAGATGGTCAGTGCTTGATCCTAAAAAATTCCCCGATCTTTATCATCCACGAGGAAGAAGTTCCTCCCCTTGTCGAATGTAATGATGAAGACGATGAAGAAATCAGACGGTTGTGAGAGGATTTAGCGCACCTTGAGGCATTAGATGAGTTAGAGGAAGTTAAAATTAACATCAAATGGAATGTCCTGACCATTTTAAGTGATGATATAGCCTAGCAATGAGGGATAGCCTGGTACAGGGAAGCCGAACTGAGTCTTAGAGTTAAAGAGGCAGAGAAAGCAGTGTCAGAAATAGAAGAGTCTTCGGAAGAAAAGGAAGTTGATAATGAGAGTAGGTAGGTAGAGGATTTTTCAATCAGTAAGGAGACCGAGAAGAAAGAAAAGTAGGAAGAGAAAGAGAATGACTCACCCCAGGTGAATTCGTTAGGAACTGTAAGTTCTGTGTTCGATCCCTCTGTATACATCGTTTTTCTTTAGGAACCAAAACCAAGAACTCCTCTACCTGAAGGGCCTGCTTTATGTTCTCTTGATGTAGAAGCAATCTTGTACCATGAAGAGAATGACCTATGGTAATTGGAGCAAGAATTCATGGATATGGAGTATAATGAAGGAGAAGACGTGCCGGAGTGGCACCCAATTGTGGAGGAACTGTATGACCATGGGCGTTCTTGGGAACCTTAGGTCCCTCCCCTGCCATATGACTACAAGGATCCGTTTGATGAGGTATTGTTGCCACAACTCTTCGAATTAGAAACTGCTATCAGTGAAGAATCCCTTTAGTTTGCGCAAAATGTGATGGGAATCAAGGAGGATCTTTGGGGACTCGAAGGAGCTAGTAAAGAAGGTAACCAAGGAAAGTCAAGCATAGACGACTTCTGGACTTTCCAAGGGAAGACATACCTGGTGGCTGAAATCCGCGAAGTGACCAACAGTTCGAGGGTTTAGGAGAAACCGAGGAGCAAGTTGAACACCTGACAAGAAGTGGGAGGTATTTTAAGCCCGCATAGCTGGAAAAGAGGTAGCTAAGGAGGGGCATAGAGGAATCAAGAAAGCAAGCAGAGAAACAGAACAGTGAAGAGGAAGATATAGTTTTGAACTAACTCAAGAAGACACAAGCCATTGTGAGCATTTGGGGGTTACTTGTGGCATCCTATAAGCACCGGCAGGCTATTTTGAAAGCTTTGAATAGTTTAGACATCCCAATCGACATATCTCCTGATCAGTTAGTTGGAATGCTTATTCCCGAGAAGAAGACCAATGTTATCGCCTTCAGTGACAATGATTTTTCGAACAAAGGGCCGTCTCACAACAAGCTGCTACACTTGACCATCTAGTGTTTGGGAAAATGGGTGCTGGTCATCTTGGTTGACAACGGTTCTGCCCTCAATATGTGCCTACTACGAACTGCTTATTGTTTGGGGTTGAAGATGTAAGACTTCAAGCTAAGTGCACAATGAGTACAGGCGTACAATAAAACGAGAAGAGATGTGTTGGGCTTAATAAATTTCGCTGTGATAGTGGGAACGCTCGAAAACGGGGTAGAGTTCCATGTTCTTAATGTGCCGGCCTCATTTAATCTGTTACTGGGAAGGCCATGGATACGCGACCCATCGATTAGAGCAGTTCTATCGACCCTGCATCAAAAAGTGAAGCTGATCAAGGAAGGAGTAACTGTCACCATTTCGGGTGAAACTAGCTTGCCAACCTTGCTTAGTGACACTACCCCACTCCTTGAGATCAAGCACGGGGAGGAGGATCTCCTTCTAAATGGGTTTGACTTCGATGAGACTAGGACTATCCAAGTTCTGATGAACAAGGAGGAAAACTATGTGAACCCGAAAGTCGTAGCGATGATGGGGGGAATGTCAGATTTTCTAGGAATGGAACTAGGAAAGCATCTGTAAGGAGTCTCGAAACCAATTACCGTGCACCGCAATCGCCATGGATACAGAGTGGGGTACAAGTCACAGTTGGAAGAACCCAAGATGGGAAAGTACGGGCCAACATTGAACGGACGCTGTATCAAGGAAGGGGATGATTTCTCTTACTGTGGGTTTCCCGAACCATGGATCGAGAAGAAGACTAATCAAAAGTTACTAGGGCTAGAGATCCTTTTCAGCCACCAGTTGTCTGACAGTGAGGAAGAAGCAGAGATAAGACAGATGGGATTCACTGAAAAAGTGCCAACAGACAAGGTTCTTCATTGCGAAGGGGAAGATCTGGGTTTTTTCTTCGATGAAGAGATTACCCGAGTGCGTATAGGTAACAAAGAAGAAGAGGACGTGCTGATGATGTATGCCGACGCACCTACGGATTACACTGTACTTATCATGGATGCTGCTAAAATGCAAAAGAGTCAGTCCTTTGAGTCTTTTTGTATGCATGATGTGGAAAGTGAGTGAAAATATGATTCTGTTGAGTCTGTTTTGATCGAGTCTGTAAATGGTTCTTATGATGACAAATCTGCTGAGAATGCACCTGCTGGCATCTCGAGTCCCTTTCTATTTCGAGTCCAAAATTGTAACCCCTGTTGAAATCAATGAAATGAATCTGAATTTTACTTACTACATTGTGCCTCAAATATCATGTATAGATTCTAAAAATTTTAATGAATTCGAGGGGGATATCCCCAAAGAATTAAAACTTTTAATTAAAAAGGAAAAGAAATGTGAGCTAAACCCGTAATGGAAGAAACTATTTCAATAAATCTTAATAATGAAAAGGATCCGCAAATAGTTCAGGACTGGTTCTGCGCTCTCTTCGGAAGAACGTGAGCAGTTAACCATTTCTATCCCGACGCTAAGCCCATTAAGCAAAAACTCAGGAGGACGTATCAGTCGATTTATAGCTAAACTGACCACGACTTGTGAACTCATGTTCCGACTCTTGAAGAAAGGAATTAATTTTCGATGGGATCAACAGTGCCTGGATGCTTTTGATGCTATACGACAGTACTTGTAAGACCCTCTAGTCCTCTCGCCACCAGAACCTAGTAATCCTTTGATACTGTATTTGTCCGTGACTAATTCAGCAATGAGATATATGCTCGCTCAAGAAGATAAAGCCAAGGTAGAAAGAGCTGTCTACTACCTAAGCAAAAAGATGACAGAATGCGAACGTCAGTATATGCCTTTGGAAAAGACTTGCTGGGCACTGGTTTAGGCATCCAGGAAATTATGCCATTACATGCTAGCGTACCGAGTTATTCTGATCTCAAGGATGGACCCGCTCAAGTACCTCTTCGAGAAGCCAGCATTGACAGGAAAGTTGGCCCAGTAGTTGCTGATGCTAGCCGAGTTTGATTTGCAGCAAGTCACGAGGAAATTAGTGAAAGGGAGAGCCGTTGCAGAGTTCTTAGCCGACCATCCTATTGAAGGAGAAGAAGAGCCCGAGTTTGAATTTCTCGATGAATAAGTGTTGAAAATCGAAAAGGATCTGCAGACCTTGTACTTCAACGGAGCTTCAAACCAATATGGGTACAAGATAGAGATACATTTGATTACTCCCAATGATGCCCATATCCCTTTAGCTTATAAGTTGAGTTTTGAGAATACCAACAATCAGGCTGAGTACAAAGCCTGCTTAGCCAGATTGGAAGCAGCCTTAGAACTAGGGCCGAGAAAATTAAAAGTTATAGGAAACTCAGCTTTGGTCGTCTCTCAAGCAAGAGGAGAATGGAAGGTTAAGGAAGAAAGGTTGATCCAGTACCACTGAGAGTTTGAAATAATGATCCCCTATTTTGAGAATGTGGTGTTTACTCACTTCTCGAGACTACAGAATAAGTTTGCTAACGCTTTCAGCTACTCTAGCATCATTGATAGGCATACCGCCCAAAATAAGGATGAAACCCTTGGAGATTCAGCAAAGAGATACACCTGCAACTAGTAATATCGTCGCTACCCAAGAAATTAATGATGGACTACCCTAGTATCACGACATTTAGAATTTCATCGAGAAGGGAGAGTATCCTAGTCAAGCCAGCAAGAAGGATCAAAGAGCTATCTGGATACTCGCCTCGCCACGCAGTTTATGATTTGTGGGGGGGGGGGGGGGGGGAAATGTACAAGAAAGGATATTTGGGAGTTAATAAACTCTACGCTGACATGGAAGAAGGACACGAGTTGATGAGAAGAGTTCACAGAACAGTTTGTGGACCTCACATGAGTGGGATGATGCTGGTTAAGAAGATCCTGCGCCAAAGATACTTTTGGATGACGATGGAAACAGACTATCACCAGTTTGTTTGAAGATGCCAGAAATGTCAAGTTCACGTAAACCTCATGCATGTGCCACCATCTCAGCTCTATAACATGAGTTTGTCCTTGTAGAAATTGATTACTTCATAAAGTGGGTTGAAACTGCCTCCTACTCTGTCCTAAAGGCCTCCCAAGTAGACAAGTTCATTAAGGAGAATCTTATCTGTCGGTACGGGGTCCCACAAAAATTTTGGATCTCTTGGAGGAGTACCGAATCACCACTCATAAGTCTTCCCCGTATGGACCGCAAATCAATGAACCCGTGGAAGCTGCCAATAAAAACGTAAAGAAAGATTCTACATAAAAAAAAATAGAGGAAAGTAGAGATTGGCCGGAGAAGCTGCTATTTTCATTTTAGGGATACCAAACGTCAATCGGGACCTCTACCAGAGCAACACCGTATGAATTGGTTTATGGATAGAAGTAGTCTTACCTATAGAGTGAGAGAATCCATCCTTAAGGATTATGGCTGAAAGCAATATTCTCAAATTAGATTGGCAGAGGATAGGTTTGAAGAGTTGCTTTTGTTCAATGGAAGGAGACTCAGAGCATTATTCAAGCGTACCAGAGGAGAATAACTCAGGCATTTAACAGGACGGTTAAGTCTCAGATTTTAAAAGAAGGTGATTTGGTTCTTAGCCCCGATCTTCGATCAAAGGGGCAAGTTGAAGCCTAATTGGGCCGGGCCCTATCTCATCAAGACCCTGTTGTCAGGAGGTCCTACTATTCTCATGGATCTGAACGAAAATGACTTTTCTACACCAATCAACTCAGATCATCCCAAGAGGTTTTATTCCTATGAGAAAAATAAAAATAAAAAGATATGCTCGCTTGGTTGAAAATTATAAAGGCGGCCCAGGTAAAAGTTAGAGCAGCCCGCAAGGCCAAAAATCTAAAAGGACGACCTTGGCAAAAGTTAGGGCAATGAAAAGGAGAGTGTCAATACTCGAGTGCAACCCATGCCTCGATCTACATTATGGCCTGATTCGCTTCTTCGCGATACGTAGGCAGTTTTTGTCAGAAGTTCGGCCTAAACCTTTGTTCAAAGCTCTCCTCTGTAATCATGTTTCAAGTAGTCGATCAATACAAAAGCTTACTTTATGTTTTTCTAATAAATTAGTTATACTGCAAAAACAAAAATCTAAGGAATAGTTTCAGAAATCATCGCAAACTAGAAGCGGAGAAACTTTCATTAAAAAGTTTTACTGATTCAGTTGGTTGTAAAAATAAGAGAGGTTCGCAAGTTCTCATCCTAAAAGGCTAAAAAAAAGAAGAGAAAGCAAACAAAATATTGAGGTGCAACGAAGCAAAGTCAAGTCCTTCTTCTCTTTGCGTCTCCTCCTTGCCTTGCACTACGCTCTAATTATGTCCCAAGCCAAGCCTTGTGGTCCTCAGAAAGCTTGCTGTCAAACTCTCTACCGATTGAAATCCTCAGTCGACAAGGCCAAGCCCACAGGTACTGACCCAAGAAAGGGACTCGATGTGCAAAACTGTACAGATGACTCATAAAATGACAAAGAGTGCGATGTGGATGATAGAAAGTGGCCAGATGATAGAAAGTGGCTAGCTTCAAGCTGACTAACAGAACCCCCGAGTGACCAACACTGACAGTAATCATGAGAGTTATCTTCAGCTAGGGGCATAGCTAAGAGATTTCCTCCCTAGTCAGAGAGCTCAGATAATCCTTCCAAGCAGCTTTAGTAGGAGTAGAGGCGGTAAGCTCGATGATGGACAAAGGACTTTATTTATAGTTATTAGATACATGCTTCTTCAGCAAGTTCACGTTCTCCATCAGCCAAACTATAGAGAAATAATGAAAAAAGGGGAGCTAAGCGGAAAAATAGAGGGAAATACAAGAAAAGGGAGAGCTGAGTGGGAAAAGATAGAGAGAAATACAAAAAAAAGGAGAGCTAATAGGGAAAAGATAGAGAGAAACATAGAAAAAGGAGAGCTGCGTGAAAAAATAGAGAGAAATATAAAAAAAAAGTCAAGTGAATACCTATAGCAGTAAAAGCACTGCCTGCGAAGCAAGGGGCACCCTCAGTATGAACCGCGTCAAGCCCGAAAAGTGTTTTGGCAAGGAATAGTGGAACGGGAGCCTGGCCCTCTTGAATCTGATAATCTACATCCACCAAGAAGAGATAGCCCGTCCATCAGAAGACCCCCAAAAGAAAACGGGCCAGTAAACAGATACAAAGAGCATAATAACACTAGAACTGAAGGGGTCGAAATCGATCAATGATTTGAGCCACATCAAGAACTCCATCATGAGTAACAAGCGATGCCTCATGTCTAGAATAGCTGTAGAGCTGCACCAACCTATCCCTGTGACTCGAGAAAGGTGTAGGAACTATGATCTCTTCTCGGCCCAAAATCTCGAGAATAACAAAAAAGTCTTCCACTGTCAGACACAGCTCCTTGTATCCGAAACGAAATACATATACCTCAGGGTCCCGCAGCTGGGCTACTCCTCGCAGAAGATGCAAATCAATCTTCATCATTCGCAAAGAGAATAGCGCATCTAGGCCAAAGTTGATAAAGTTCTTGCACTCGACCAGAGAAAAGTCGCTCATCCGAGCCAACAGGGAGTTGTTATAAGAGTGGGCTACGAAGAAAACAAGAAAAGTGCATAGATATGTAGAGCAGTGGGGTTTGGAACAGTTGCTCCCTTTATAGTGCCAGAAAAAGGGAGACCACAGAATCAACCTTAATTTTCGCGCCAAAAAGCGCCACTTTCAAACATCATGGCCACGAGATTTTTCCTCACAGTTGCAACCTTTTTCCTATAGAAAATTTTTGACAGCACATCCCTTTCCTACTAGCATCCTTACCAGAAACCTGTAAGCAATTCGCAACACAAAAATAGGCTCATAGGGCAAGTATTCAACTCACAAACATACATCATGCATACCAAAATATTCGAGTGATCGAAAACATGTTTTCATATGTATGAAAAAAGACAAGCATCCATAATGAACATAATGTAATCTAAAGGCACGAAGGCATGTCCCAATCAAAACAGTAATGTATACATGTGCAGTACACCAAGTGTATCGGTGAACACGTAGGCCTAAGTAAAGAAATAGGAATGCAGGACTCCATGTATAATAAATAAAAGAGAAAAGAAAAGAACAAGGAAGCAGCAAGGGTCGTTACTCGCATCGAGTCCTCTTTCTCTCTGAAAATTCTAGTCATATGCAAAGCATTGTCTAGGTTCTAAGTTCGTGAGATGATCCTTAGGTTTTCCCAAGCCTTAGAGGACTAGGCATCCCTTTCTTTTAAAACCTAGTCATATGCGAAGCATTGTTTACGTCATAAGTTTGTGAGACGATTCTTAGGTTTTTCCCCAAGCCCTAGTACGCTAGGCATCCCTCTCTTCTAAAACCCTAGTCATATGCGAAGTGTTGCTTAGGTCCTAAGTTCATGAGACGATCCTTAGATTTTCCCAAGCCCTAGAGGACTAGACATCCCTCTCTTCTAAAACCATAGTCATATGAAAAGCCTTTTCTAGGTCCTATATCACGCCCCGAAACCCAAGGTCACATAAAAAGCCTACCAAACCACCATTTTGGGATACCACGATCCACTAAAACCACCCGAGCTCAAACGGGACAAGGATCGAGAAGCAAACGAAATTTTATTTACAGACAAATAACAAAAATATACCATTTGAAACCAAAAAGGGTTACCCAAGGTTCTTCTCTCTAAACAACATACATTCCATACATGCATAATATATCGTCTCAAGGCTTACAAAACATGTCTTTAAGAACAGGCAATACATATAAAAATACATGATTCCTATAACAAAGAAAACTTTAAATCCCACAACGTGAGCCGAAGCCCAATAGAAAAAATAGACTAGCATGAATTCAAAAGCAAAATATGCAAACACGAATAATATGAATATTTCGACTCACACGAGCCTCAAAGAAAAATAGTTTTACTTCTCAAAAACCATACGCTTTCTCGTCGTCTCTCGACATTTAATAATGCACGACAATATAGTAAGCATAAACAACAATGTTCATATGTATGTCGTACTCTTTCACGGTCTTTCATCGTGGGATAATACTAACCCAATCATCAGATTCTTCGCGGTCTTTCACCGAAGGACAATCACTTGTCCTAATATGCAATTCTTCGGTCTTTCACTACGGGACAATCACTTGCCCTAATATGCAGATCTTTGCATGATTCAACAGATATAAGTACGCATATAGCTATGTACTAAATATCCACATACATACCATCATATCATTCACATATCCATCGAGATAAACCCACATCTCAACTAAATATTTAAAAATCCAAGCTCAACCCCAATGGTTAGCTCCAAACGTCCAAAACACTTCTAAAATCTTTCATAAATCCCTCAATTTTCAAATCACCTTTTTGAAAACCACGGACATTCACATGTCCATCAACATGGGATAAACTATAAAAATACTTTAAAAGTCATTTCGTCCAACCAAACAGAGATTGAACACCTAAAATAACATTTCATGCATTTCAGAACGGTAAAAACACATAGTATTCCATGTAGCACCCTTTTAAGACATGAGAGTCTAGGATCCTATCTCGTTGAGTTAAAAACTCGACGCCTCGACAAATAAACTTTGTCGAAATGAGATTCCGTCCGGATGAACGCGAAGCCCTCGGGGTGGATAGTAAGGATCCGCTATTCGATCTCCAAAAACCAAGCCCAGTCCCCCTGAAAAACTAGAGAGAAGGTGGAGGTTTTATATTTAGAAAATGGAAACTTAGCTTAAAAGAAACAAAATTTTAAAATATCCTCCAAAAGGCTGATATTTATATGCCTCGCCCAAAATAGGAGTTCAGTCGACTGAACCTCCTACTTCAGTTGACTAAAGAAGGCTACTGGAATCACAAAGACCTCCACCGACCCAGTTAAGTCGACTGAGTTTCCCACTTCAGTCGACTGAACCCACCACTTCAGTCGACTGAACGACGGAGAAAAGGAAACCCTAGCCGATAGATTTCAAACGGTTCACAAACCCAAAATAAATAAACCAAACTAGCCTTTCAAAACCAGAACACGTGTAAAACACATATAACATATGCTGTTCTAAGACGATGAAGTAAAACCTAACACATCGAATATATATACGAAAAAAGAAAAGGAACCGGGTCTCACAACTTAAGTTCGTGAGACGATCCTTAGCTTTTTCTAAGACCTAGAGGACAAGGCATCCCTCTCTTCTAAAACCCTAGTCATATGCGAAGTGTTGTCTAGGTCCTGAGTTCGTTAGACGATTCTTAGGTTTTTTCAAGCCCTAAAGGACTAGGCATCCCTTTTTTCTAAAACCCTAGTCATACGCGAAGCGTTGTCTAGGTCCTTAGTTCGTGAGACGATTCTTAGGTTTTTCCAAACCCTAGAGGACTAGGCATCCCTCTCTTCTAAAACCTTAGTCATATACAAAGCGTTGTCTAGGTCCTAAGTTTGTGAGACGATCCTTAGGTTTTCCTAAGCCCTAGAGGATTAGACATCCCACTCTTCTAAAATCCTCGTCATATGCAAAGCGTTGTCTAGGTGCTAAGTTAGTGAGACGATCCTTAGGTTTTCCCAAACCCTAGAGGATTAGGCATCTTTCTCTTCTAAAGCTCTAGTCATATGCGAAGCGTTATCTAGGTCCTAAGTTTATGAGACGATCCTTAGATTTTCCCAAGCCCTAAAGGACTAGGCATCTCTCTCTTCTAAAACCCTAGTTATATGCGAAGTGTTGTCTAGGTCCTAAGTTTGTGAGACGATCCTTAGATTTTTCAAGCTTTAGAGGACTAGGCATCCCTCTTTTCTAAAACCCTAGTTATATGCGAAGCATTGTCTAGGTCCTAAGTTCGTGAGACGATCCTTAGGTTTTCCTAAAGCCCCAGAGGACTAGGCATCCCTCTATTCTAGAAATCTAAGTTAAATACGAAGCATTGTCTAGGTCCTAAGTTCATGAGACGATCTTTAAGTTTTTCACAAGCCCTAGAGGACTAAGCAACCCTATCTTTCAAACCCTAGTCATATGCCAAGCATTATTTAGGTCCTAAGTTTGTGAGACGATCCTTAGGTTTTTCACAAGCCCTAAAGGACTAAGCATCCCTCTCTTCTAAAACCCTAGTCATATGTGAAGAGTTGTCTAGGTCCTAAGTTCGTGAGACGATTCTTAGGTTTGTTAAGACATAGTGTTCTAAGCACCCTGCTTCCTAGGCACCTCCAGTGGAGTTCTTAAAGGCTTTAGATTGTTGATTACTTCTTCACGTCCTAACTCGACCTTTTAAACTTCCTATGTTTTGGATAATACCTTGTACCTGTGCCATGTTTTACATCTGCCATGCATCATGATTAACCTGTTTGTATCATATGTATTGCCCCACGAACTACGACCGGTCTGATCCCTTATAATGGGGTACGTAAAAAGCTCGATAGAAATTTGGGTTCGACCATGCTCTTTTGCATGCTTTGTTTGTACCTAAGATTGGTGACTTGTTCAATCGGTTTGTTTCTGGAGCTTTGACATTGCTTGCGGCACGAGTTGTTGCAAGCTCTTTCAAAAAGGGGCAACTGTAGACAGCACAATTTGACTAAGCTAAATCTTAGGCACCTATCTCGAATGTGCTTCAATGAAGAAAAAATGAGAGTTATGCACAAAGATACTCTCAAGCAAAGTAAAATCACAAATTCGGCTCAAAACCCAAGAAAATCAGCAAAAATCCTCAGGCCGTGACATTCTTATCCTCACGGCCGCCACCTTTTCAAAAACCCTAGAACAGGCCATGTCCTTGCTAACACGGCCGCTACCTTTTTGAAAACCTTAAAGCAAGTTGAGATTTCATTTGTCACGGCTACCATTTTTGTTGAATCCCTAAGCCTAGCCACGACTTTTGAAAGTCGCAATTGTCCTTTTCATTGCCATAATGATAGTGGCTATCACTGTACAAAAGCAAAAAGGTAGTCTCCGTCATTTTTACCCTTTTTTGGACAGGTCTCAGCATTCTAGAGGGGGTATGTGTTGCCCCTTTTGCCTATAAATAGGCGTCAATTTTCACAAAAAACTGAGGGGAGAAAAACCTAGAGGTCTAAACTCTGCATAAATACACCCCCATATGGTATTTTCTTATCCATTTTATACTTCCCGAGTCTTGTTCGTGTTCTTTCTTGCGTTGATGGAGTTCGTAGAGCTCGTATTGGCTTGGAAATAGCCTAGTCTCACCTTCGAGGGGCCATTCGAGGTGGATATTCGCACGAGGTAACCTTAGGAACCCGTGTTCTTGCTTGCGTTGAAGGAGTTCGTAGAGCTCGTATTGGCTTGGAGATAGCCTAGTCTCACCCTTGAGGGGCCATTCGAGGTGAAAATTAACACGAGGTAACCTTAGGAACCCACGACTCTTCTATAAACCCTCATTTTCTTCCCCCGAGGGTGTCGTGGATAAGGTTTCCATTGTTTTGTTGTCTATTTACAATTTATTTCAATGTAAGCATTTGTTCCCTTAAGTTTTCATCATAAATAGTGTATTCATAGCTCTCTGTTTCATATATTTATAATCATTTATATTTTGTTTCGACGCTCACGCACACACTGAACACACCAAAAACTTGTTGAGGTTCTGGAACATGACGGTCGCGACCTTCTAGTGTCACGACTGCATGTTTTGTTATACCTACAGTCACGTCCGTGACCTATTTGCACATGGCCGATACATTTGTGCCTCAAAGATGCACAGCCACAACATTCTATTGTTACGGCCGCGACATCTGTTTAGAGGCTAGAAACATGAAAACTCGTTTCAAAAGTCTCTTATATTCATTTGTTTCAAAGTTTTCTCCCTTTTTCTCACTCTATTTATCATTTTCTCTCTTCTGTATCTCAGTTTATCTTCTTGTTGGGTAATGAATGGTAGATCTGGCTTAGATCAAATAGGTTGTGATCTCCATTCTATACACCTCCATTCTGATGTGTTCTATGGTTATAAAGACATAACGGCCACGACCTTTTAATGTCACGGTCGTGTATTTTATAAAAATCACAATAACGATCGCGCTTAGTTTCTAACGGCCGCAACGTTGGTTTCCATATATGTCCCGGCTACTACATCCCTTTGCTATGGCCGTGTGGTTTTATGAGGCCAATGACATGAAAATTGTGTTTTATACACTCTGTTATCTTCTTTTAACATCCTTAGCATTCTGCTTTGAGTTATTGTTTGCATAGAGGATAACGGATGGTGGAACTTACCTAGAATGAATGGGTTATAGTATTTATCAGGCATATCCTGTCTATTTGAGTCTATTTTAGGCCTTGTATGTTGAATATGCTCTTTCTAGACCCTTAGAAACCATGGTCGCGACCTTTATTTGTCATGGCCGTGAACGTTTTCATTAAGTTCCTCGCGGTAACCTTATATTTGTCACGGCCACATGTTGTGTGACTTATTTTGGCACGACCGCAACATTTGTTGCTACAGCCGTAAGTTTTTTTGTATGTCCAGTAGCTTAAAACAATTCTTGAGTCTTCTCTGTTTATTTTATATAGCCTATTTATAGCAGGTTAGAGGGTTTTTGTTGCATGACCCTTATGTTCCCATTTGTTCATTTTATCGTTTATTCGCATGTTATTTTTTTCACTTTGCTTTGCTCAAATAATGCGTGTGGCATATCTAGAAATAATAACCAAGTTACATGATCTTAGGAATCATAGTTAAGATTTTGTTTCTTTGCTTGTTTTTGTTTGAACTCTCTTTAACCTTCCGTTCTGTATATATTACCTTTAAAAAGTTTACAATAAGAACCAACATTGACAAAATAGAGACCAACATCACGGTTGGGCAAAAAAAGTGCCTAACACCTTTCCTTTTCGTACCTTAGCCCTCGAACCCTTTTTTTCTCTACATACATATTTTTAAAAAAAAGACCCACAGCTTTCTTTTTGTTTTTCTTGGTTTTTCTCAAAAAGGAAGTGGTGACTCCATTTTTCTAAAAAAAGATGCTTAGATATCTTGAATTTTCTTATTTGGAAAAGGAAAGAACATTTTTCTAAAAATAATAGATATCCAGCGCATCCCACGAGACCAAAACACTCGCACACCGTCTTTCAAAAATATAATACCCGCTCCTTCCTCTTCCATTCTGCTGATTGGCAACCGACCTAGTGACTTGACCTGGTTACGGGTATCTCGGCGGTTGGTTTTGGGGCCGCCTCCACTACTGAGGTTGGTTACCTAGATTCCTTTATCTTAAAGGGGGGTAGTCAACCTTCTTATGTGCCGGTTGGTGGAACTCAAAACAGACTGTTGAGGTTATAGAAAAATCCCTCGGTCGTCCATGCCTATCGGCCTAGTGGTAGGGTTTCTTGAGTCTTCTCTGTTTATTTTATATAGCCTATTTATAGTATGTTAGAGGCAGAAACATTGTTGCATGACCCTTAGGTTCCCATTTGTTCATTTTATCGTTTATTCGCATGTTTTTTTTTTCACTTTGCTTTGCTCAAATAATGCGTGTGGCATATCTAAAAATAATAACTAAGTTACATGATCTTCGGAATCATAGTTAAAATTTTGTTTCTTTGCTTGTTTTTATTTGAACTCTCTTTAACCTTTCATTCTGTATATATTACCTTTAAAAAGTTTATAACAAGAACCAACATTGACAAAATAGAGGCCAACATCACGGTTGGGCAAAAAAGGTGCCTAACACCTTTCTTTTTTGTACCTTAGCCCTCAAACCCTATTTTTCTCTTCTTACATTTTTTTAAAAAAAAGTCCCACAGCTTTCTTTTTGTTTTTCTTGGTTTTTCTCGAAAACCAAGTGGTGACTCCATTTTTCTAAAAAAAGATGCTTAGATATCTTGAATTTTCTTATTTGGAAAAGGAAAGAATATTTTTCTAAAAATAATAGATATCCGGCGCATCCCACGAGACCAAAACACTCGTACATCGTCTTTCAAAAATACAATACCCGTACCTTCCTCTTCCATTCTGTTGATTGGCAACCGACCTAGTGACTTGAACTGATTACGGGTATTTCAGCGGTTGGTTTTGGGGCCACCTCCACTACTGAGATTGGTTACCCAGATTCCTTTATCTTAGAGGGGGGCAGTCAACCTTCTTATGTCCCGGTTGGCGAAACTCAAAACAGTCTGTTGAGGTTGTAGAAAAATCCCTCAGTCATCCCTGCCTATCGACCTGGTGGTAGGGTTTCTTGGGAACAAATCCTCGATTGCTTCTCACGGGTCTTTCATGGCTGGTGTTACCATTCTTCTGACGCTAGATCTTCCTTGAACAGCTACATCAGTCTTTAAGAGAAAGGCGGCTCGTACTACTTGAGTGTATGTAGGGAGTTATAAGCAGATGACTCTTACTCGAATAGGCGGCTCCAAAGCCCACTCAATCTTTTGGGCTTTTGATTCTTCATCTGGTACAACTACTGCGGCAAAACAGCTCAATTCCTCGAAGTGATTGACTTATTGGGTTACCATCATAGATCCTTCTTTGAGCTCCAAGAATTCTCTGTTCTGTCCCTAACAAAAAGGAGCGGGGAAATACTTCTCCAAAATAACCCTTCAAATTGATCATAGGTTAAAACTGCCATGTCCTGAGTATTGTCGATCATAGACCACCAATGGTCCGCTTCTCCCTCCAACAGGTGAGCTGCTAGAGCTACCCAATCCGCTTCAGCTTGTACTCCCATCGAGTTAAACAACTTCTTGACGGCTCTCAGCCACTCCTCAGCTGCTCAAGGCTCTACTCCTCCCCTAAATGTGGGGGATCACTGTCTTCCAAGCTTTGATAGAAACCACGCTCCATCACATACATTGGGGCAATTTATACTGGTGGCGAGTTCTTGTAAGACTTAGGCTAGCCTGGGTACTTTATCATCTACGGGTCCATTGGCTTGTCATTGATGGTTTAGTCGTCTACCCGCCATCTTAGATAAAAAGAAAGGTGTTACGGTTTGTGGGTTATTTTAAATTCTTGATTGTTTTTATGTTTTGGGATCTTATGGAGTTAAGCTTGAGATTGTAAGATAACTAGTGGAGATTTTGATAACAACACTTTTTTCATATCATTTAAGTTTAGGTACATGGTCAATATAAGGATTCAGAAGGTTCACAAAAGATACACATGCAACATCAAAAGAAAAGAAAAGATACAACGCATCACTTGCAAAAGCGTATCTAAAACATGTGCAGGCAGAAACAATGGACGACGATCTCACGTTCCCATGTCGCTTCATAAATTCTATAGCAGTGCCATTACACCTCAACATGCCATATGTCAGCTGGTCTCACGCAAGCTTTACCAATGATTGCTACATGGATTGCTTTGTATGTCTCGGGGTTGCTGAAGTCGAGTACCAGGTTACGCGAGTCAACAATTCCTCTCTCATCTTTAGGTCTTTGGGGTTGTATCCATTTGGTGCTCAGCATGTCTCTGAGTCGATCCTTAAATCCAGGTGGTACTTCTATGCGGTAAATTGTCTCGCTACACCTTTCGACCACTTGCACTGGTCCCATGAAGCAGAGGAAGGCCTTAGGTTTCCTCCATTTGCACATCCTTCTGGGTTGATCCTAGCGTACACCCATTTTCCCACATGATAATCTCTACAGTAGTCCTGGTGGCTATAGAAAATGGCGACATTGACAGCTTTATCTTCATCAGATTCTGATGGTGGTGCCTCTATCGGGTCGTAAAGAATGTTGATCTCTCATTCTTTCTCGTCATCATCGTTATCGTCGCCCTCTTCTGCTCCTTCCTCTGCATTGACTTACCAGTCTTCTAGAAATATCCAGGCTAAAGGGATAGCGTCAATAGGGTCCTGCTCCTTAACGGGTATCTCTTCTGGATCCGAGTCCTCTGATTCTAACGCTGACCACGGTCCTCCCTCGAGTTCCGAATTGGATGTCATCCTATGAAAAGAGAAGATTAGGGAGAAAAAATTAAGGTAAGAATTTTAAGTTATTAGAATTATAAGTGATAAATTCAATAATATAGACACTCTACTGAGCTTTTACGTTACAGAACTTGTAGTTTCCCGTAACCCAAGGCCTGAAGTTCACTAAACCTAGGCTCTGATACCAAGCTGTGACGTCTCGACTTCCGGGCACACCGGGATATACATAAGTATAAAATAAAGGTTACTCTAGCGATTCATTTTTAGATATTCATTATAATAATACATCATTAAGTCTTGAAATGCTTGCAAAAATACATAAGCATTACAGTTTCGCTAAGGAGATTACAAAAATTACAAAAGAAAGCTCTGAAACTATAAAGAAAGAAAGAAAAAGTGCGGAGCTCTTAATATATGCTTCATTCGGGTCTTCTTGCTCCGTGAACTCACCTTGGCCAGTGTATTCTTCTTCGTAGAGAACTCCTTCCTCTTCACCTCTGGCATGAAGCTATGAGCCAAGCTCAAAAGAAAACTCTCCAAACTCGCTAACCAAACTTACGACATAAAATCACCAAAACACATTCCATACAACACTTAGAGCATTTATATATCAAGGAGACATGCACATGTGAAAGATATAATCACAGTAAGTAGATAAATATGAAACAACTACTCATGCGTGGAATGCAATGACAAATGTAATGCAAGTGCCCAACTCGACTATACTCCAAGAACATAAACATAAATTCCACGCTCGGAATTACAATAGTAGACTTTCTGGACAACATGATCATTAAAGCCATCATCGCGCCTCGTTGTGAATATAATCACATTGCTGGGCTTCATGCCCATACTATTTTATTCAATCACAATGGCATGGGGACCGGTGCCACCCTCTAGGCCAAACAAGATTCACTGATCAATATAACCGATTTATCCCACCTTAAGACTCGTGATTCCTTTACCGATGTCAACCGAAAGTCTAAGGTACGAGAATCTGAATGCTAGCGATGAACCCATGGTACCCAACAATTTTCCATTATAATCCATATCCATACAGTGGGGACACACCAAAGGTGTTCATGGGGAATTCATCCCAAAATATTTCACAAAAAATGGCACACCAGGGATGCCTTAGAACCAGAATCAAAGGGGTGATAACTTCCAAAGACACACCAAATACCCATGATAACACAACGATACTGACTTGTACGAGATGAACCCCAACTTGCTTCGAATGTGTCATGGCAATACTCATGGTATTACAACATATGTCCCGAACTATAACTAATCATAGCATGATATGCAAATAAGAATGGCAAGATGTACAACTCAACATAGCTTGAGGTACAAGTACTTAAAGCATGGGTACAACAACTCAAAACATAAGTTACAACTTTTAAGAGCATGGCTCTAATCTCATGGCAATGCCATTTTTCATCATACAGTGGTATTAAATCATTATTGACATATTTTAAACCAATTTAATCATGTAAATCATTTTAAACAACAAGAGCATGCTTCACCAAACACTTAACACTTAACTAGTTAACATTTAACTACTTATTTGTAAATTGGAACAACATTTGCGGGTATTTAGAATTGGACTTAGCTTCTGATTTTTAGTCACAAACTAGATAAAAATATTCTCTACAACTTTTATGAAGAACACTTTGGGTCAACTATAAAGAAACTAGGTGATTTTCCCTTCGCAAGTGAAAATAGTTCAGCAATACTTAGAAATTACTCAAAAATGGGTCTTTATTGGTCTCGGGTTTGGGATATCAAAACAAGTCGTTTCAAGCTCCATTTTGGATATGTTTTAGTTCAAAATGTTCTCTATAAATATCATGAAGAGTGCTCAGGGTGGTTCTTAAAACAATATTAGAGAAATAACTTGATTAAGAAAATGTGTTCAGTTGGCATCATAGCACTCAGCAGATGTGAGTTTTCAACAGAAACTGCAGAGAGTTCAAAAATCATTTGAAGGAACAAAAGTAGGCTAATGGACATAATATTTGGACAACATCTAGATTGGAATATCTTTAACATTTTTCATGCAGACCACTTTCGGAATAAGTCATTAAAAATAGCGATTTTGGGCTACACAATAACATGTGATAGAAAGCCATTTTGATCACTAAACATGAACAGAGAGTTTCAGAGGGGTTTTGACCATTCCAATATCAACAAAAGAGGCTTTGTTTTTGTGGATAGCTAGATAAACATGTTTTCTACAATTTTCATGAAGACACCTAAGCTCAGTTCACGTTTAAAAATATGATTTTTAGCTCTGCAACACAGACTGGTCTAAAAATGACATCTTTTTGTAGAAAAGCCACAAATCGAGTTTTATGCATTCAAATCAGTTCAAACAAATTTTAAATTAAAGATAACAAAAAAATATAAGTTTGGACATAAAGGAAACACTCAGAAAATTTTTCTATAATTAGTTATGATTTCTCAACAATCAGTACAGAGAACTAAAAATCTCAAATCTCAGGTCATATTGTGATCTAGCCTCCTAAGCATGGTGCATGTCATATTTTAGCTTATTTTCTTTGCACGTATGGTTTGTATACTTAAATATCAAAACTCCAGAGCTTAGATATGTTATGAAACTCAAAGAAAATAACATGCAAACACATAGCAAGTCATAAACATTCGGAACAGTCCCTAAATCACATTATAACTCCTTTTTAGCTTGTGATTTGATCCTTATTCTAGAGTTTTTGTTTAGAGATGAGTTGAGTGGAGTTTGAGATGAGAAAGATGAAAAAGTTTAGAGGTTTTCTTACCTTGTAAGATGATCTTAGGATAGAAGGTTGGAAAGGATTTAGCTTTGGTCTCCTAGGTCTCCTAAGACCACTTGGACTCCTTCTCCTTCCTTCTTTTTCTTTTTTCTTCTTCTTCCTTCTCTTGGACACTCAAAGGAATTTTTTGGTTTCCTCCCTCTCTCTCAGTCAAAAATGAAGAGAAAAGAAGGGGTCCAAGGGTTTATTTTATAACCAAGGAGTTAATGGAACTAATAAGTGCATGTGTAAGGTATTTTTAAAATTTTTGAATTTTCATTGGTTGTATGCAATTTTGGTTCTCTAATTAAGAAATTTGCATTAGAAAATTTTTAGAACTACAGAGGGAATTTCGACTGGGGACTTTATAGGTGGCTCAATGTGTTGAACTTTGCTTTAATTACTTGTTTGGGAGTATTTTAGGTACTACATTGTCCAAAAATGTGTTTTAAAAATTAATTTGATATATCTTTTGGGTCTTCTTATCAATTAAAATGAATTATTTTAGTATGTTTATAATTAGTGTATTATCTTTATAGTTTATTATAAATTTGACAATAATTAATTAATTAAATATAGGCAATTAAGTCACTTTAAGCAATTTTGACTAGATGTGTCATTTTAGTTTTATTAGGTGTGTAAGAGTTTTAATAATGATTTATTTACTTTTGTTGGCATAAAATATTATATTATTATTAATATTACTTGTTTGAATATTTTTGG
>JAULJZ010194976.1:0-20415 GCA_032270985.1 Heliamphora pulchella | reverse complement strand
ATAAGATTACATATAACACCCTTATACAACAGTAGAATCTGAGATCCTACCTCGTTGGGTCAAAAACCCGACGCCTCGATCTACGTAAAAATTCGAGCTTCGTCGAAATCAAATTCCGTTCGGATGGATGCGTAGACTACGAAGCCAATAGCAAGGATCCGCTGTTGAATCGTTGAAAATCGAGCCCTGAGCCCCCGAGAAGTTAGAGAGAAGGCAGAGAAAATTTGGAGAAAACTTAGTCACTAAGTTTTGAAAATATCTTTTGAAAATATTTAATGCCAGATATTTATAGGACTCCAAAATATCTTTTTTTTTTAAATTTTTGAAATTCGCACAAAAACTCTCTACAACCCCGGGAAATATCCCCGCATGCTCAGTTTAACCAAAACAGGCATCGAAACACATATATGCATATTAAAGCAAAAACGCTATAGCGTAACTAAAAACACGAAATATGCATATAAATCAAAAAGAAGCGGTACAGGGTCTCACAAGTAAGCTCCAAGGATGAAACCTCCAATCGATGGATGAAAATGGAGCTTCCAACGCGTATGACAACCTCCCAATGTTGTTTGAGCAAGAGAAGGGGAAGAGATGACCTCCAATGGGGTAAGAAGAGCTCAAGAATGCTCCAAATGTGAATCTACAGCTTAGGGTTTGAGTTTTAGAGAGAGAGAGGGGGGGGAAGAAGGAAATGAAATTAAAAGCTGCAACTCGTAACTTAAAGTTGCCTCTGCCGACTGTCCTCTCGAGTGAACTCGTGACTGCTCGAGCGGTCCCCGCTATGTGCAAATCAGAAGAAATGATATATATATATATATATATGATGTTAGAATTTTAAACCAAACACCCCAACACTCATCCAAACAACCCACAATAATTGTTCTCCTGTATTACCGAGCATACAATTATCATTATCAATCATTATCATGGTCAAGTTTTAATTCTTTCATAAAATTAAACACTTAACCATTTTCCATCGAAAATCTCATAACAAGGTTTAATTAATCATTACAAAATAAAAAGGAATCAGGTCCCTACATAAAGTAGATGCAATAATTTACCCTTGTGTTGATTAGTTTTCTTATTCTTTTATAGAAAGTAATGTTCCTGAGGCGAGGTCAAGGTCGCGGTCGGTGTTGGGGTCGAGCGTTTGAGCAAGTTCCTAAGGGAGGAGATGCTAGTGCCCCACCGAAACAAGTAGTGTCACACCCCAAATTTAGGGTATCACCGTCTGTGAATCACAAATTATTATCTGTGGAATACGTAAGCCCACCAAAAGTAATAACAAACACAATACTAGAATAGTCCAAAAATAATACTTAACTTAATTAATTCTAAACTTTAAAACTCAAAAGATAATAACCCAAAAATTGAATAATATTTTAAAATTTTGATATCATAAGCTAACATTCCACTGGTTATTTAAACAAAACTAATCCGACTCGAAACTCCTAATGGAGATCATAAGAGAAGGTGTCCCCGGCGACACAAAAGTCATCTACAGCCGTATGAATGATTAAGCACGCATATTAATATACAATTTTAAATCAATTGACGAAATAAATTAATAATAAAAACATGATTTCAAAATAAGGAGTACCACAATAATTTGCCAAAATATTTTTATCACAATTCTTCAATCCATATTTCAAATTTTATACAAAAAATCCATGTGTCAAAGAAAATATTATCTCAAAGTTTTACATTTTTTTCTCAATAGTGAACTTATCAAAGTTTTTCCAAACCATGCATAACTCAAGGCATCAAGCCCATGCATTTACACATATCGCACTTAGAGGCAACATTAGGATCACACCCGTGATTATTCCCTAAGCCGATTTGATTGACATACCCTACTGAATAATCGTACAACCATTGAGATACTAAAAGCACTCTTTTAGTGACCAGAGTCACTCACTGGAACATCTCCTGATCTTTTTAACCATGCGTATTTATCCATATATATTTAACCATGCGTATATGACAAATCACCATGAGATATCAAAAATAGTTATAAAAAAATGTGAAATACTCCAACAATTATCAAATATTTACTTTTAAAGAATACATATCATATATAGATTTCCCAAATATTTTTTGGAGAAAGGGTATTTTCAATAACGATACATAGTATTCAAAATCACTCATCTGAACTTCAAACAATGTATTCCACGCCACAATCGAGATAATCTAAAAAATAGACGTCACTCAAATTTGTAAACCCAAGCTTCCTCTCTCTCTCTCTCTCTCTCTCTCATACAAAACTCCATGCTACCTACACCTCTATTTATAGATCCAACTTATAATAGAAATAAACATTTATTGCTATACGTTTTTTTTATATTGATTTCTCATAAATTTTCAGTTACAAAGATTTATTTGTTGATTTCTCATAAATTTTCAATTATAATTTTAAATAGACCGTAGTTAGTAGCCTATTCATAGGTTGTCCATTACAAAAATAATAACACTATTATTAACCTATTTAATTATAAAATAAATATTATTTTCATTACAAAAATAATTACGCTATTATTAACCTATTTAATTATAAAATAAATATTATTTCTCTTACAAAAATAATTACACTATTATTAACTTATTTAATTCTAAAATTCTAAAATTATTGGTTATTTTAATGTATTATTTCTCTATTTAATTATTCTTTAAATTTTAATTGATTTAGTTATTATATATATATAAAGACAATTAAAACAATTAAGACAATAAAGATTATCTCTAATTTTAATGTATATATTTTTACAATTATGACCATTAATTTATTATTATTTTGTTTTATTACAAAATAATTACGAAATTCGGGATTTTACATTCTTCTCTCCTTAAAAAAAACTTTATCTCCAAAATTACTCTTTTTATTTATTATTTATTTATTAATTATTCACTCACAATAGAATTTGGTGACATGTGATCTCCACTATAACTCTTGACAAAAATTGAGGGCCTTAACACAACTTAGGATCTGATATCACTATTGTCACATCCCAAATTTAGGGTATGACCGGTCGTGAATTATAAATTATTATTTATGAAACAAGTAAATCCACTAAAAGTAATACCAAATACAATAATATTTTAAAATTTAATAATATTTTAAAATTCTAAAGGTCATAAGCTGACAATCTACTAATTATTTAATTAAAACTAATTCGACTCAAAATTCCTAATGAAAATCATAAGAGAATGCGTCCCCGGTGACACAAAAGTCATCTACGCGTCGACGTGTCCACCTGAAAAATGTTAATAAATTTCATAAGTTCACCGCCGTGTGAATGATTAAAGCACACATATTACTATACATTTTTAAATCAATGGATGAAAATAAATTAATAATAAGAATATGATTTCAAAATAAGAAGTACCACAATAATTTGCTAAAGTATTTTTATCATAATTTTTCAATCCATGTTTCAAATTTCATAAGAAAATCCATGTGCCCAAAAACAACATTATCTTAAAATTTTACATTTTTCAATGGTGAACATATTAAATTTTTGTCAGACCATACGTAACTCAAGGTATTAAGCCCATGTATCTACACATATTGCACTTAGAGACAACATTAGGATAGCGCCCGTGATTATTCCCTAAGCCGATCCGATTGGCATACCCCACTGGATAATCGTATAATCGTTGAGACATTAGAAGCACTCCCTTAGTAACTAGAATCATCTATTAGAATATCTTTTAAATTTTTTAACCATGCGTATATGACATATTACCATGAGATATAAAAAACGTTTATATAAAAAAAATTGTGAAGTACTCTAACAGTAATCAAATATTTACTTTCAAAGAATATATATCATATATAGATTTATCAAATAATTTTTTTGAAAAAGTAAATTTTCAATAAATATATATATCATGCAAAATCACTCACCTAAAATTCAAACAATGTACTCCACGTCACAACCGAGATAATCTAAGAATCACACGTCACTCAAAAATCTATAAACTCAAGCCTCATCCTCTCTCTCTCTCTCTCTCTCTATCTATCTATCTATCTATCTATATATATATATATGTCATATAAAATTCAATGCTGCCTACACCTCTATTTATAGATCCAACCTATAATTGACATAACTATTTATTGCTTTACGCTGTTTTTGTATTGAATCCTCATGAATTTTCAGTTACAAACATTTATTTATTGATTCCTCATAAATTTTCAGTTATAATTTTAAATAGGTCGTAGTTAGTAGTCTATTCATGAGTTGTTTATTACAAAAATAATTACACCATTATTAACCTATTTAATTCTAAAATAAATATGATTTTCGTTACAAAAATAATTACGCTATTATTAACCTATTTAATTATAAAATAAATATTATTTTTCTTACAAAAATAATTACACTATTATTAACCTATTTAATTCTAAAATTCTAAAATTATGGGTTATTTTAATTTATTATTTCTTTATTTAATTATTATTTAAATTTTAATTAATTTAATTAATTAATTTTATATATATATAAGACAATTAAAACAAGAAAAATGCAATGAGCGGTGGATAATAAGTTTATAATGTATAGATATCTGTATAAAATGTATTGATATCTGTGAAAGTAATATGACTCACCTCAAAAAGTATATTAATATTGAAAAATATTTATCTTTATTATACTATTAGCCATCGTCCAATGGGCGGTAGTTAACATGACCCTTAAAACAATTAAGATTATTTCTAATTTCAATGTATATATATTTTTACAATTAAGACTATTAATTTATTATTATTTTATTTTATTACAAAATAATTACAAAATTTAGAATGTTACAACAATTGTGTTTGGACTAATTGCTAATGTTTTTTTTTCCCCCCTTTTTCTCTTTAAACATAAATTTCACCAAGTATACTAATTAAATGATCAATGGGGTCAACATCTTAATTCAACTTAGTTGAATCAAGCCATTTACTTGTAGTCGGTTGTTTTTGGTTGATTGGATTGGATGGCAACTCATAGAGGCACCATTTGTTATTATTGGACAAATTTCTCCTTTTATTTTTTTCTTATTTTTTGCCATAGCGCTCATTTCGAGACCCTTTTCAATTCATTATAGAACGTTAAAGTTTCTTGATAATAAAGACTTCTTCGACCACATGTTTGCCTAAAACGTTTCTTGATCATAGAGTGACATTGATTTTTGAATAAAACAAAGCACATCTCTTGTTATCTCCCATCTCAACAGCAGAGCTAGATGTGAAATGATCTTGATCACCAATCACATTTCACATCACACTTTAAACTTGAGAATACAAGCAAATGAGGTCACCGCTGCCTCTTCCGATAAAGATTAAGATTAAAGGATTTTCCATGTGAGACTATGGAAGGAGATTGCTGCTTCTTTGCAGTAGACATTCTACAAAGGAGAAGCCACTTGGAAGAAAGGAACATTGCTTAGGTAGCCAATCAAAAGATGAAATGAAAGGGTTCTGACAGTATCCCATCCTCTTTCGCAGGGCACTCCACTCACAAATCAACCATTGTTCTTTGATGGCTCTCCACGTCAACAAGTTTGAATTCTAACTCAAAGATCATTTAGCTAGTCACTTTCCCTAGGCAATTGGCTAATTCAAAGAAAACCCCCGAATTGGATCAGCCCTCGTTCTCACAAGAATGGTTTACCCTAACAGAAAGCGCCTCCACTTCAGCGAGCAAGCTGAATTCTACACAGACATTAGAAGTTGATAAAGTCGATCTCTATCTCTATCTTCTCATCCAAGATGACTGAGAAAGCGGATGGAAAAGCTTAGAAATAGAGTCTTACTAAGGGTAGCAGGCAAAACATGCCTTTTTCTTTTTTACTCCAGAACTATTATAGCAGAGTAACTACTATTCCATGAGCTAAGCTAGACGAAGGAAGATCAATTTCAAAAAGAAATTTTTTGATTGTGGACTAGAAGTAAATCGATACCAACATACAATTTTTTTTTCTTTTTCTGAAGGTCATATCTAGTTTGGAGTAGAGAACAGTATGCATTCTCAAATCCCAATCCCAAATTCTTTTTGTCTTGTTATGTTTTAGTCTTTTTCTTTAAAATTTTTTTTTGTCCTTTCCTTCACAATACCTTCAATTTGAATCAATCCTCTTAATGCATTTATTGGTCTGTCTTAGTCATTTGTTGGTTAACCCAAACTTATCCATACTCAAGGTACTTATGGAAATGATAAAAAAAAAACTACCCACAATTGATGAAAAACAAGTGAAAAAAAAAGAAGAAATAAATAACAAAGAAATTCATGTGTGATGGTTTCTATGCCATTGGATACGTGATGGCATACATGCAATTGGAATCAATTCATTGGGTCTGTGGATTTTTTGCACATGTAGATAACTCAAAAGTGGGTTTTGAAGTTTGGAGCAAAAGGCTATAAGGAGTTGTAGATAAGATTATTAAAAAAAAATATTTAGACCGATTCACTTTAGAATTGATGTATGGAGCAGGCCAAGCCGTTGAGCACGTTAATACTTAACTTTGATCGTGGCCACCACCAAGAACCACGCGTAGGGGTGTTGTCTCATTTTCTACAACCAAGTAAACAAGTCTAGATTGGTGTAAATAGACCATACAAAACTCGTCGAAAAATGAATTTGACAAAGTTTTGACCATTAAATCAAGCAAGCACACACAAAAAAATGGTGGACAAAGATGGGAATGGCTAGATATTTGAAGAAAAAATGATGTATAAGAAAAAATATCAAGAAGTAAAAAAAAAAATAGACGCAAAATAAAACAAAGATGCAAAGACCAAAGAAACGACTCTTCCTCCCTAACAACCTCTTCCTAACCTTTTATTGCCCTAAAAAGCCCACACAATATAGACTTGACAAAGATCATCATGCAAAACATACATCAAAAGAATACCAATTTTGGAAGAATACATTCAATATGTACTTCCCTAATAATACGTCGATGATTCATAATTTTATTTATGTCAAATTACAAAATTGAAAGAATATCAATATCGAAAGAATACCATCTACGAGCCTAATGGTTTTGATATAAGAACTCAAATCGCTAATTATTAACCTTTGGATTGAAGATAGAGAAATGTTAACCTTTGAATTGCCACATACCTATCATTGTCAAGGTTTGTGACTAATATTATAGACTAGGAATAACATGTGCTTAAATATACTCACAATAAATTTTTTTAAGAAAAAATTTGGATTAGGTCTTCTTTTTGGTAGTAAAACATGTTTTAGTTCCATCAAAACCTTTTTAATAAGATTAGTTCCCCATAAATTACCCCATAAACGTGGTGCTTCCAAATTTAAAACTTTTGAAATCCTCGTATGAATCATCCCAAATCTTTTCAAACCAACACATTTGTTCTTGAAGATTGCTTCGGTACCAAAGACCCAAATATCTTGTCGATTCTACCCAAAAGAAATCCGATTATGAGTTCATACAACCGTGACACTCCAATTTCACAAATCAAGGACGATCGGTTGATGCTCGAGCAAGAAAATGCAGACGAAGCTTTGAAGTTAAAGGCATATTTGGGGTTTTACTATTTCATGTTTTACTTCAATTGTTAAGATTTAGAATTTAAAGTTTATCCATTCGTAACTGATAAAGTGAAGTCGACGATAAATTTTTTTAAAAAAAATTGGGAGAAGAAGCGAATCTTAACAAGTGCATTGTTAAGTAGTAGCTGATATATTTATCAGTTATGAACGTGTTGCGGTATTTTAACAAGTATGTTGCGAAATAGTAACTGATACATTTATTAATTACATCTGTGTTGCAGCACATATCTTGACAATTATCTTAACAATTGTGTTGCACAGTAGTTACTAATACATTTATCATTTGCTATTGTACTGCAAGATTCTCCAAGACTGACCGCCTGTTGGATTAAATACATGAACCATGAATCATTTGAAAATAGTCATTTTATATCATTTAATCACAAAACACTCGAATATCATTTCAACCTATTTGATTATTAATACAAATTTTCCACATATAGTAACGCAATATATGACTTTGAAAAATACGAACATTTATGAAGCAATACCAATAAGTTACATACAATACTGATATTTATCGAGATATAATTACACATAAATAAAAAATTAAAATACATACCAATTAATTGGTTATGCAAAATGACAGAGAAAACTTCACATTGTGTAATGTGAAACTCCTTAACAATGGTTATTTGCGTTTAACCACAAAATAAAAGGAAATATCTTTAAATTCGAAAAAATATATTTTTCATAATAGTTTTTCATGATTTTAGGATAAAGAACTCACAATTGATTGTTGAAATTCAATTTTCAAAAGCCATATCAATTTTACCATTCTAGATGCTGAAATTATGGCCTAATGAAAACAGACTCCATATAATTCGGATGTTTGAATGGCTAAATAAGTTGGCATATTTGACCGGAGCATGGAGCGTTTTTTAGATCAAAATTTGATTATATTTTAAAAAGATGACTAAACACAAAATGCAAAATCTGAAATGACTAAAACTCTTACAACCTCCTAAAAAGGACTAATCCTTAATTAACTCTTTTTCTACACCATTCGTGCATATGACATTCTTCAAGCATGGCGTGTGTATTCAAATAATCAATTAGCATTCAAATAATCAATTACCTCTCAATTATTATTGTTCACACAATGAATTGTAAAAGCATTAGCAACAATATATTCCCGAGCATAACGTCAAAAAGACTTTAATTGGTTATCATTGCCATCATACAATGCCTACAATAACCAATGGTAGTCTAATATTTCCTTACAAACAATAGGTTTAAAAAAAATAGATGTACCAAACTTGAATTGGTCAACTTCTTATCTATCATAACGCTGAAAAGACTTTAATTGGTTATCATTGCCATCATACAATGTCTACAATAACCAATGGTAGTCTTATATTTCCTTACAAACAATAGGTTCAAAAAAATAGTTGTACTAAATTTGAATTGGTCAACTTCTTATCTATCTAATGTAAAGCTGAACAATGTGGACATGGTACATTCATGCTACCTAGAAAATGACGATATAAATTCACATGTGAATAAAAATCAACCACTACTTGAGGACTAACTTTTGTTCTTAACAAATAATAATTACTCATAGATTGCCTTTATCTACACATGAGAAAATGAGAATAAAAGTAATCATTTTCTCATTTAGACAATGCATTAATAAGAATCTCTCAATGTAAGATGGCTAAAACCAAATAAAGTGGCCGGACTTCTTGAAAGAAGTTGCCTACGTATCACAAGAAATGAAATCAGGTCATAATGTAGTTTGGGCTCGGTTTATTCTCGGGTATTAACACTCTCCTTTTGTAATGCCTTAACTTTTGCCAAGGTCGCTCTTTCAGATTTTCGACCTTGCGGCTGCTCTAACTTTTGTTTGGGCTGCCTTTTCGATTTTCAACCCAGCGAGCATTTATTTTATTTTATTTTTCTCTCAGGGATAATACTTTTTGAGCTGGTCTAGATTGATCAGGGTGGAAAATGTGTTACTGTCCAAGTCTATGAGGATTATGGCGCCACCGATCATGATGGTCTTGATCAGATACGGCTTAGCCCAGTTTAGCTTGAACTTGCCCCTTAGATAAAAAAACAGGAGCCTTGATTTCCTTAAGAACTAAGTCACTTTCTCTTAAATCCAAGGTCTTGACCTTTTTGTTGAATGCTCTTGCTTTCCTCCTTTGATGCCCTTATATATGAAATAGAGCCTTCAGTCTTTTTTTTATTTAAGAGTAGCTTCTCCATTCAGTTCCTTTTCCATTTTGCCTCTAAAATGTTTGTTTTAGCCACCACGCTCAGTGAAGGGACTTTCGATTCAATGGGAAGTACTACTTCCATCCTGTATACTAAAGAGTAAGGCGTGGTTCCTGTTAAAGCTCTGATTGATGTCCTGTATTCCCATAGTGCAAACGATAATTGTTCTAGCCAGTCTCGATGCGAACTGATCATCTTTTGCAGAATCTTATTGATGTTCTTATTTGCTGCCTCAACTGCCCCATTTATTTGTGGCCGATATGAAGATGACTTATGGGCCACTATTCGATACTCTTCGAAATAGTCCAAGACGTTACCTTGAAAGTGCGAACCGTTGTCTGAGATAACCTCGTGGGAAATCCCATATCGACTAATGATATTCTGCTTGATAAACTTAGTGACATAGAAAGCTTTCTGTACTGAGTTAAAGGTAGCTTCTACCCACTTGGTAAAATAATCAATTGCCACTAAGTTGAATTCGTGATCATTCGACTCCTTCGGTGTTATTCTACCAATCACATTGATTCTCCATACTGAGAACGGCCACGGCGACGTCAAGTTATACAGCTAAGATGGAGGAACATATATAAGGTTTGCATGAATCTGACACTTATGACGTCTTCGCACAAACTATATGCAGTCTATTTTTATTGTCATTCAAAAATACCCTTGTTGCAGAATCTTTTTGGCTAACATATTTGCACTCATGTGAGGTCCGTAGACTCCAGCATGTATCCTTTTCATCAGCTCTCGACCTTCTTCACTATTGACACATAATTTATTGACCCCAAAATGTCCTTGTTTTTATAACTTTCCTCCACAAATGACAAATTATGCCAATAGTCTCCTTATCACTCTTTTGTCCTTTTTACTAGCGTACTTGGGATATTCTCCCTTCTCCATAAAATTCTAGATGTCAATGTACCAAGAGAGTTCATCTATGCTTTCTTCGATTGCTGTTGTTATTTCATATGCTGACTTTCTTTTCTGCTCAACTACTAGTGGCCTTATTCTAACTCTAGATGGTATGTCGATCATCGATGGCAGAGAAGCCAAGGTGTCGGCGAATTTGGTCTATAGACTTAGAACATGGGTGAAGGCCGCTGATTCAAAGCATGGAATCAACTTCTTAGGTTCTTGGTGATAGAGGATCAGAGTTTAATCTTTAACCTTCCATTCTCTTATTGCTTGTGAAACCACCAATGTCGAGTCTCCTATCATTTCCAGTTTCTTTGCTCCAAGTTCTAGGGCAGCCTCTAATCTAGCTAAGCATGTTTCATACTCAACTTGATTGTTCGTGACATTGAAATTGAGCTTCAAGAATAGGGGAACATGTGACTCATCGCGGTTAACAAGAAGAATCCCTATTCCATGGCCATATTGATTTGACGCGCCGTTAAAATACAAAGTCCATTTATCGTCCCTAACTCTCACGAGCTACTTGTCAAGGAATTGAAACTCGGTGTCATCGTCTCCTTCGATCGGTTGATCTGTCAAAAACTCTGCTATAGCCCTGCCTTTTATAGACTTTCTGGTGACGTACTTGAGATCAAATTCTGACAATAGTAGCAACCAACGGGCCAATCTTCCTGTTAATGCCGGCTTCTCGAACAAGTACTTGAGTGGATTCATGTGGGAAATTACGTTCACCGCGAAGGATAGCATGTAATGTCTTAGCCTTTGAAAGGCCCAAACCAAAGTCCAGCATGTCTTTTTCAATGGTGTGTATCGTACTTTGTACCCAATCATCTTCTTGCTTAAGTAATAGACTACCTTTTCAATTCCGGTCTCTTCTTCTTACGCAAGCATGCATTACTAGTCACATTCGAACTTAACTCATTTTTTCAATAATCGGGACAACGACTCGCAAGTTGTTGTCAGCTTGGCTATGAATCAGCTGATGAACTGTACTTTGCCTAAAAAATCTCTGACTTCTAGTTGTGGCGTCGAGATTTTGGGTTTATTCAAAAAAAAAATTCAAGAGTAATTTTGAAAGCTTTTAACACCTTGAAAATCAAAAGATTTTGAAAACCTTTTAATTGAAAAATAGAGTCGCCACTTGATTTTTGAGAAAAATTACAAAAAAAAAGATCCACTGATCTTTAAAACGTTTAACTAGAGAAAACATAGGTTCGTGGGTTAAGGTACGAATCGGAGAAGGTGTTAGGCACCCCGTTCGCCCAACCATGAGGTTGGCCTATACTAATCATCATTAGTTCTTAATTAGATTTTTTAAATGTATGCAAATATGAAAAATATGGATAAAGAGAGAATAAGCAAAATTAAGTAAGATAATACATATTCTAGATATTTAATCACGTAATAAAAGAAAAAGAAGCATAATACATAAATAAAAAGCCTAATTCCTAATTATGTTGGATCTAAACTAAAGGAAATATGATAAAAGTCGCATGTAACAAGCAAAGTATAAAATTATTAAAGAAATTGATAAACCTTAATCATGTACGAACTATGTTAAAGGATTCATGATAGAGATAGTACGTGTTAAGTGAATAAAATAAGCCTAAAACAAAATGCTAAATCCTAAACATGCTAATACTACACTACGGGTTGCATATTGGACTTCACATGTTGTTAATAGAATAATAAAATAGCAAAATTAAGCTACTTGAAGAGCAAAAAGGTTGCGGCCATAACCTGCAGAGGTTGCGATTGCAATGAAAAAAAGCTAAAATGTTGCACCCCCAACATCAATCGTTACGCCCGCAAAAATGTAAGTGCCAGAATGTTGCGCCCGCAACACTGATTGTTGCAACCACAAGGAATTTAGGCACTATTTAATGAATTTTAAGAAACAGTGTGTTGGAGTGTGAATGTGTGATGCATCTACGATATAAAATAGAATTACATAAACATATTATGACTATTTTATCCAAAACAAAATGAAATCATAAAAAGCTCAATACTAATTACAATCCTAGAATTAAGCATTCAATAATAAAACTTGCAAGCGATGTAATTGAGATAAGAAAATTAAATGGCAACAAACTATAAAAATGAACCACAAACTATGAATGAAGAGAGTGACATATGAATGACGTGACAGAAATGACAAAACCAAATCAAAATATGAAAATATACAACTAAAACATACGAATAACAAGTTAAATAAAAATAATAAACATGGAAATAACAATGTTGAAATTAGAAATTTAACCCAACCTCTCCATAGGGATAGAAGGTGTGGAGAGAAAGTGTCCGGGATCGTGCAAATATACATAGAATGTAGTATCCAGGTGTATCCTCAAGTCGTGGGGATGCAATAGTCATTTTTTCGATCGCCAAGAAAAAGGTCCAACTCTAGTACTTAGAGCGAGAGGGTAATGAAAGTGTGTAAGAAATCGGAGTTCGGATCGGTGGTTCGACAGAGTATTCACGTTCAGAATTCGTTCTCTAAAATCGTATCAAAGATACATATTTATAGAAATTGCCACCCAATGTGATGGTGACATGTCCTAAGCTTAGAAGATTCCCAAAAAGGTTGCGATCACAAGCTTTGAAGGTTGCGGCCGTGAGGCTAAAGGTTACTGCCGCGAGGTTCAAAGGTTGTAGGTGCAATTATTTTGGCTAGTAAACAACCAGGTCGCAAGGTTTGAAGGTCGCAGCCTCAAGGTTTTAAAGATGTGATCTTGTAGTTCGATTTCACGGAGTACTAGTCTTGAATCAATTTCTGACGATCGTTTAAAGACTTTGCACATCATTCCACTCGGTTTTCATCATTAGATTTGCCCAGATAAGCCTAAGATTCGGCGGGGACAAATTGGGGTGTCCACACCTGTTCAATCTTTGGAGAACGCATTCCCATGATGGCTTTGATTTTCAAAAGGGTTAACTTCGATGTCTCGTTGAGTAATCATGAATCTGAGCATTTTGCCTGTAGTGACTCCAAAGGCACGTTTCTACAGGTTGAGGCGAATCTTGTACTTCCTAATCCATTCGAAGAATTTTTGCAATGCTGTGATATGGTCATCTCAATCCTTGGACTTCACAATCATGTCGTCCAAATACACCTCGACCTCCTTATGTATTATGTCATGCAACAAAGTAGTGGCAGCCCTTTGATAGGTTGCCCATGCATTCTTTAAATCGAACAGCATCACACAATAATAATAGGTGCCCCAAGGTGTAATGAATATCGTCTTTTCTCTGTCTTCAGGGTCCATTAGAAACTGATTGTATCTAGAGAAGCTGTCCATAAATGACAAAAGGACGTGCTCTGTTGTGCTGTCCACCAAGACATCAATGTGCGGTCAAGGGAAGTCGTCCTTAAGATTGGCCCTGTTGAGATCCCAGAAATCCACACAAACTTTGATTTGTCCATCCTTCTTCAAGACCAACACAATGCTAGCCACTCATTTGCGATACTCAGTTACCATGAGGAACTCTGCATTGATCTGCTTATTGACTTCTTCCTTAATCTTTAGTGCCCATTCTGACCATATCCTTCTCAATTTCTGCTTGACCGGCTTGGCATTAGAGTATAAGGGGATGCAGTGTTGGATGATTTTGGGATCAATTCTAGACATATCCTCGCATGACTATGCAAAGACGTCTTTAAATTATTTTAATAAAGTTATTAATTACTCACGTTTAACAAAAGATAAAGAGGAACCAATTTGAACAATTTATGAATTATTTTCATTACTCAGATTTATTGACAAGGTTTTTTCAATTATTGATTGAGCACACATTTTTTCTTCTCTTTATATTAAAGCTTTTATTTCTTTGGGAACATCCCTTTTGAATTCAAAATCATCAGAAAGCATATAAAATAAATCGAGCAAAGCAGAGTAATCAAAATCTTTGTTCATTTCATTGATATCAAAAAGAGAGGGGATTATAAACTTGAAAGCAAAAGAAAAAGATGATGCACAGACAGGCGTGCCCTCGGACTCGATATTCAACTGATTAGAACAAAACAAAAACTTATAGGACTCAGACTCTAACTCGAGACTTGAATCATGAAAATTAAAAAAATCTAATGACCAGTTGTTGACGTTCTTCGAAGCTGCATCCACGATGAGCCCAATGTAGTTGGCTGGAGCACCATAGCCCATCATCAAATAGTCTTGGTCGACTATACACATCTAGGTCATCAGGTCATTGAACAGAGCTTCTATGTCTATGTCATCCAACTTGTCAACCCAGTCTTCCTCTTCTTGAACTTTCTTCCCTTTCCCTTCTCTTTCTTCTACTACTTCTTCTTCATTCGTGTCAGATAGTTAGTGGCTGAAGAGATCTCCAAACCCGACAGCTTCTGATTGGTTTTCTCATCAATCCATGGTTCTGAAAAATCACAGTAACGGAGGTCTTCCCTTTTCTTTACAAAGTATCCATTCATAGTACCCGAGTATTTGCCCCTTTTCGTGTTTTGTCCTCTTCTTGGCCTTTTGAGGTCTTCTTCAGTCGGTTGGTTGCCCAGCCCAAAATGTTGTGGGTTTAATGACACTTGAATAGATTCTGAAATCCTTTGCTGTCAACGTCCTAATCCCATTCTTGGAAAATAAGACTTCTGTTTCATCATTGTAACAACGTAGGGGTTGTTATAATTTTTCTCCTCCTTCAACAGCGTCTGAACCACTTGGGTTTCATCAAACTTGAACCCACTCAAGAATGCATCTCCTTCTCCATGCTGGACTTCTAAGAGTTGAACCGTCTTCCCTCGAGGGTTGGATACTATCCTCTCCACGAATGGTCAATACCGCTCAATTTTTTATCGACTTTAGTTTCTGATGGAGGGTGGAGGGAACTGCCTAGACATTTGGATCATAAAGCTACAACCTACCTAATAGTAGATTAAATGATGCTGGGACATCCAACACATGGAATTCCACAGAGATTTCCAATGATCCCACTGATACTACAAAAGTCGCCAGTCCCAAAACGTCTCGTCTCGTATTATCGTTGGCTATAACTCCCTGACTGTTGGGCGTGAAGTGGTTTGGTTTCATCCCTAAATAGATTGCTGTTTGGAGAGGGCAGATGTTCAATCCTGACCCGTTATCAATAAGCATAACAGGGACCCACTTCTCCAGATATTTAACCGTAATATGCAGAGGCTTATTATGGCTCTTCCCTTCCAACGGCAAGTCCTTATTAAAAAAGAAAATTACCTTGGGTTCTTTAGCAAGTAAGATCAACCCGATCAACTGCTCTGGGGTTGCATCAATTGAGACGTTCACCTTGTTCAAAACCTTTAGCATAGCTTGTCGGTGCTTGTTCGAAGCCATGAGAAAACCTCATATATTGATGTTGGCTTGGGTTTTCTTCAGCTATCTGTGTACAGCATCGTCCTCTTCCTCTTGTTCTTTCTCCTTTTCCTTTCCTCTTGTCTGTCCCTTTTTCAACTAGGCGGGCTTAAAATGCCTTCCGCTCCTGGTTAGGTGTTCAACTCCCTCCTTATGATCCCACAATCCTGTCATTGTATTGTTGATCCCTCTGACCTTGGTACGAGGAGCTCTTTTTGAATTCCCATAAATCATCCAGGTTGTTGCTCTCCGGTCTTCCCATCGTCTCTTCCTCATCTTCAATGGCCCATGTGTTGTCGATATCATCTAGTCCCTAAATATATTCTTCGATGTATGATATCTCCTGTTCACGAGCTGCCCAAAATTTTGTCCATACCGCCCCATCTGATCTCACTATTGTTCGAACTTGCCAGTAGGACTCCATTTCATCGACATGTACCTCTTTTTCAAAGAGCTGAGGGAGAGCGATGCCATCTAGAACGTTGTCAATCCATACGGCCATACCCAGTAATCTTGCGGCCAGTCGTCATCATCGTTATGCTCTTCCTAATCAACCTGATTTCCTATCTGAACTACCATTTCCAATCCATCCTAAGCCCTTTCTTCCCATTCTTCCATTCTTCAGTGTCAATTTCCTGTCATAATCAGAGAGCATGACAACAAATCTTTTGTGGCGGAACAAATGGACGTAGATGGTGGGCTGGACAAATATAGCGGCTAGGGTCTTCCGGTTCCCCTCCATATATATAGTTCAGATTGGCTTGTTTAGCATGGTTTGAGAACGGGTTGGTTATCACGTTCGGCTTTGGGACGGTTGATGCTGGCAGAATGACCTTGTTGTCAATGAGGTCTTAGATTTCATGATGGAGTCTCAGGCAATTATCAGTCCGATATCCGTGACTCTAGTGGTATGAGCAGTATTGGGAGGGATTGTAGCATGGTGGCAGGGGGTTAGAAGATGGCATCGGGTCAAGAAACTTTATCAGGCTTTTCTCGACAAGTCAATTTAAAGCCATGGTTAGTGAGATGTTGAGGGGAGTGAAAATTCTCCCGGACATTTTTAGTTGTGGTGGCTGGTTATTTCTAGGTGGAGGTTGTGAAGATGAAGGGTTTGGTCGGTCTGATTAGAGGTTCAACAAATTCTTCTCGTTGGAGCAAGATGCGGGGTTAGTGGAAGAGGTGAGTTGACTTTGGTTGTGGGACGGGTAAGGTCTTCTTGGCTTCTCGATATCTCTAGATTGAATCGTATCCTCTATCTGAACCCTGGTGCTAAACAACTGCTAAAAGGTGAAAAGCGGTTGTGTGATCAGATAACGCTTCAAAGAGGATTGAAGATTTTTTTCCACAATTCTCTCATGTTCCTTCTCGATCGGTTGATTTGTCATCTTAGCTGCCTTTTCCCTCTACCTAGTCAAAAAGTCCACAAATGACTCTCTGCTCTCCTGACAAGTAGTTTCTAGCTCCCGAGCGATCACATCTAGCAGAACATTGCAACTGTACTGGCTAACAAAGTGTGACGCCCTGTCCTCCGAGTACATCAGGACATACATAAATATAAATAAATGGATATTCTAACCATTCATTTATATTTACATACCGTAAATATTACATCACAAAGGAGTTTAAACTGATTAAAAGTGCATAACGATTATAGTTTCACCAAGGATTTTCAAATATTACAAAGGTTGTAGGGAAACTTAACAAAAGAACAAAAATAGTGGACTTGAATCCTCAAAATGCATCAGCGGGGTCCACACGCTCCTGGAACTTACCCTGCTCTTCAAATTCTTCTTCTCCCTTTGGGACGACTTCCTCAAAGTTCTCATCCTCCCCTGTGGCACGAATGCCATGAGCCAACGCCCAGTAGAAAAACACTCTAAACTTTCTAACCAATCTCACGACACAAAATTCACCACATCGCATACTATGTAATACTTAAGTACGCTTTAAAGTAAATGAGACAGATAAATTTATGATAGGGTAGCAAATAAGTCAATAAATATGCGAGTATGAGATGCCATGTATGCAATGCAGATACCCAACCCAACATACACATAGATTATGAAAGGAATTCCACACCAGGAATTACCAAAGCAGACTTTTATGGGTAATTGATCACCAAAGCCATCATCGCGCCCCGTTGTAAATAGTAAATGCTCGCCTAGGCTTCATACCTTAGCTGTTTTACTTAATGGCAATGATGTGGGGACCGCGCCATCCTCTAGGCCAACAAAATTTAATAGTCAATTGATCAATAATAAAATAAGAGGTTTATCCCACCTTAAGATTCGTGATGCCTCCGCTGGTGTCAACCCAAAGTCTAAGAACAATCAGGAATTTCAGAGACACTTTACATTATTTAGAATACCAACATGGGGGATTTAGGACCATCATAATTGGGCTCCACCGTAGTTACCACCTCAGTGGGATTAGGTCTGCCGAATTAGGCTCTCTCCTAAATTACCCTTCAAAATACGATGGCAATGGGGATTTGGTCCGCCATAATTGGGCTCTCTCCGTAGTTACCACCTCAGTGGAATTAGGTCTGTCGAATTAGGCTCTCCCCGTAGTTACCCAATTTGCCCGTGTCAACACGACTTCCATAATATATTCATAACTCAACAAAACCAGAATACTAGTGACGAACCCATGGTGCCCAACAATATTCGTGATAAACCATTTAAAACACCGGGGACGCACCCAGGACGTATAAACCAAATTTGTAACACCGAAAACGCACCCAGGGTGTACAAGTGTTTAAACCAAATTTGCAACATTAGAAACGCACCCAGGGTGTACAAGGTGAATATATCCCAAAATATTTACAAAAAAATGGCAACCAGGGATACCCTAAACTTAAAACCAAGAAGGACAATAACTCATCCTAACAACGATTTACACAGATTGACTCAAATATGTTAGGATATAAGTGACAATGTTCACGATGTATAATATTAATTTCAAGTACAACTATCTATAGCATGACATCAACTAACAAGGCAAGATGTATAAATCAACATAGCATAAAGTACAACTATGTGAGGCGCAGGTCATAATTCTTAAGATACAATTCAAACTTGATGGCAAGAGTTCTTATCATCGTACATTCACTTAAAACGCTAATCAACTAATTCCAATAAATCATCATATAAAACTCAGGTTTCACAACAAAAGGTACTCAAACATACACATAACAATTTTAAAGGCTAAGTCCAAGTATTAAAATTAAAGGGTCGATAGTGTTTTGGGGCCTCTAGACTTATAATCAAGTTATGATTTTTAAACACCATTTTGATAAAAAAAAATCTACAACTCTTATGTTTAACATTAAGGCCAAAACCTAAGACAAATGGGTGAATAAAGTATTCTAAACAAAAACGGTTCAGCACTTTCCTCAAAATTTTACAGAACATAAGCCTTTGTTGGTCACGATTTTGGGGTATCAAATCAAGTCCCAATGAGCCCATTTTTGGATATGTTCTAGTTAAACATGTCCCATACATGTCTCATATTTAGTTCTAAGGGTAGTTATTTGGAACAAATTAGAATTTCTAGCTATTTTATAAAATAGATTTTGTCAGTCGCCAAAACTCAGCAGAGTCAGTTTTGGATAGAGAGTTTGAAACGGTTTTGAGGGACTTTCCTGAGACATCCAGGTCTGATTTTTGGACAGCACGTATCTCAATATGTTAGATACAATGTTCGTGTAGATCACTTTGGGAGTAGGTCACTAAAAATAGAAATTTTGGACTACACCGTAATGTGTGACAGAAGTGTCCTTTAATGGCTGAACCATAACAAAGAGTTTCAAAAGGGTTTTGACTTATTAACACTCAATATTTTGTGCTCCGTTTTGGTTGGTAGTTATATGTACACGTTATCTACAACTTTTATGTTTTGGACAAAACTCGGATCTCATTATAAACAAGGATTTTTAGGTTGGTAGTGTCGACAGGTCGTGTCGACAGGTCCAAAAACGACACACTTTGGTAGAATTGCAATCTTGAGTTCTACTTACTCAATTGAGTTGAAACCAACTTTGGATGAAGGATAACACTAAAATCTAAATATGAACATAAAGAAACATGCTTAGATCAATTTTCTACGTTGAGTTATGGAGTTCCAAAGATCAAGGCAGAAACATTCAAGTTTTCAAAAATCAAGTCCTTATATGCTCAAGTCTCTTACTTATGATATGCCAAGGTTTTGTCCCATTTCTTTGCATACTTGTATTTTAGACATGAATATCAAGGTTCTAGCGTACTTTTAAGTCACCAAACTCAAAAATAACAACACATAAACACATCTCATATCATTCAAGAACACAACAACCCCTATTTCTCAACTACGACGCATT
>JAULJZ010194965.1:0-20418 GCA_032270985.1 Heliamphora pulchella | reverse complement strand
GGGGGGGGTGGGGGGGGTGTGTGAGAGAGAGAGAGAGAGAGGATTTAAGCGAACCTGAAAGGTGTGAGCCGGCAGTTGCCATCCATGTTTCCTCACCATAACTGCCCAACTATCTCTTGCAGCACCACGAAAAGGTAAAATTGGGAAAACTTTCAGACCTAAAACACCTAGCAAAGAAAACAAAACCCTAACCCACGCCCACTGAGAGAGAGAGAGAGAGAGATTTACCCTTCACTGCAATCCGGAAATAAGACAATTCCAGAAAATAAAATACAATAAAACAAAAGTAGAGGCAACAATTGATTTGGCGGCTGTACTAGGCAGCCCATAGAGTAAGGGGAGAAGAAAAATCGAAAATATAACACGGGAAACACAAATAAAATAGTCAAAAGTTGAGTTCCTGAGAAAGCTACCTGAGGGAGGGAGGTAAGAAAGAGGAATGGGTATTGGGTAGTAAATCAGTGGGTGTGTTCGACAAGGAACGAATGAAACCAAAGCTTTGAGAGTTTGAGAGACAGAGATTGTGGGGGTTGACGGACAGATGGTCAGAATCTCAGACGGACAGACCTGCGAGGCTGCGATGTGGGTAGGTATGGCCAGCCACTTTATAAGAGAGAGAGTTGGGCGATATATTGGTGAGCCCGGTTACGGATATTCGAGGTGTTTGTCAAAATTTATGCCGTTAGTTTTTAGCTTTTTAATTTTTATTTTAGCATTATGTTATAAATTTTTCTTTAAATACTTTATAAATTTTTTTATTTTAGTTATAAATTAAAATATTTATTAAAAACTTACAATTTTTATTTTAAACTATAATCTAAAAATTATTAATTTTAATAATACCAAACACATAAAATATTTTTGGAGGATTAGAACTTGCACAAGCCTAAGGCCATTTTTGGGATAATTGCTTGGGTGAGATATTTTTGGAGAATTAAAACTTACATAAAATAAGCACATGAATGCTTATGTTGCTTATATTAATTTTTTTCGTGAATTTTTTTATATTTTAATTAAAAAAATAAAAATAAATTAATAAGTTAAATTTTACGTTACTTATTTTTGTTTTTAGTGAATTTGTTTATTTTTTAATTAAAATTGTTTATTTTTTTAATTTATCTCATCAAGACAATTTAAAAAAGTAAAAAATAATTAAAATTTGAAAGAATTAAAAAAAAAAACAAACTTAAGAAATTTTAAGTCACAGAAAACAGGGATCACTTCGCCACTCACAGGGCTTGAATTTGCCACCATCACAATGGGCAAGGAAAAATGCCAACTAAAGGCGGAAAAAAAAACTTTTAAGCCTTATTATTTGACATTTTAAAAAAATTAACTAATTTTTTTACTTTTTCAAAAAAAAAGGTTTATTCATGTCCTAAATATTCTAATTTTTTTTAATAAAATTGTTAGGAATACATACAAAAAGTCATATTTTTATATAATGAATTTTGATATTTATTTTTTTTATAGTAAAATCAATTATTTTTATTTTAGATAGAATATGTATGAATAATGTTTGCAGTTCGTTTTTTGCTTAATATTATGTATGTATAACTTTTATTTTACACAGTAGATGATCTGGTGTGTAAAGTTCGACTTACACATAAAAGATCATATTATCGGTTCTTGTAACAAAATAAATTTTTTTTCACAATCTTAAATGAAATTGGGCACACTATCGATAAAACTATAGTACACAATATTTTAGTAGGTCTGTATTGATTATTAGTAATAGTATAGTTCTAACTCATTATACTAATATAATTGATGTGTATTAAACATGACCGTTTTGAGATTTTATACTGACTGTATAAGATAATTAATATTTCATGATTATTATAAGTTCTTACGCTTTTAATTCTGAAATAATCAATAGACACATTATTTAGTGTTTATTATTTTGATTCATAAAAAAGTGAGACCTAACAGTATTACATATATAGTAAATATTAATTATTAACGAAATTCATGTCTTAGTATAAGGTAAACACATATCTTGAGGTAAACTTACAAGAATTCTTGTCAGACTCGAAATCCGAGTCAGTGTACCCCAATGGTACTAGGCTGTCTGTATGGTAAACCAACATATAATCCTTAGTTCTTTTCAGGTACTTGATTATATTCTTTACCACAGTCCAATGCTCCTGCTTTAGGTTAAACTAATATCTGCTAACCATGTCAACAGCAAAGCAGATGTCGGTCTAGTGCAAAGTATAGCATATATGAGGCTTCCTACTGCCGAAACATAAGGAACCGCCTTCATCTTCTCTATCTCATCAGGTGTCTTAGGACACTAATTCTTGGATAGAGTGATTCCATGCCTGAAAGAGAGAAATCATTTTCTTGGAATCGTGCATGCTAAAATGAGTAAGGATATCATCGATATATTTTTCTTGTAATAAGCTCAACATCTTTTGTTCCCAATCTTGCCCGAGCTTGATCCCAAGGATGTGACTAGCTTCTCCCAAATCCTTTATATCGAACTATCCAGATAATCATACTTTAACTGTAGATAATGCCCCCACATCGTTTTCGATGAGAAAAATATCATCTATATAAAATATTAGGAACATCACCACGGTTTCATCACGCTTCTTGCATACACTGGACTCATTCGGACTCTGATCAAAACTGTAAGACTTTATGGCTTGATCAAACCAAGTGTTCCAAGACTTCGATGCCTGCTTAAGTCCATAAATGGATCTCTTCAACTTACAAAACATGTGTTATTGGCCCTTTATAATAAGTCTGTCTGATTGTATCATATAGATACACTTATCAAGACTTTCGTTAAGGAAAGCTGTCTTGACATCTATTTGTCTGATTTAGTAATCGAAATGAGCAGCAATGGATAAAAAAATTCGGATAGACTTAAACATGGCTATCGGCGAAAATATTTTCTCATAATCGATCCCTTCTTTCTGAGTAAACCCTTTAAGCAACAAACCTAGTTTTAAAGGTTTCAATCTTTCCGTCTACTCCTCCCTTATTCCTGTAAATCCACTTGCATCTAATAGATTTTATCCCTTCGGGTGGTTCTACAAGTTTTCAAACCTGATTGGAACACATAGATTCCATCTCTAAATTCAAAACCCTTTGTCAAAGATCTGCATCTTTATCCTGAAGTGCTTCATTGTAGTTACAGGGCTCGGTATCTAGTTCTGTCGGGATTTTGTCAAAACACTCTCCCAAAAATATATACCGATCAGGTTGATGAACAACCCTCCCATTAGGACGAGGCACTACATGTGTCTGTGTACTAGTAGTAACACGCTATGCAAGATCCGAACCCTGTGCATCAGCACCCTGTTCTTGATTTGCACATGTCTCGATAATCCACCCACTATGACGAGGTAATAGAATATCAATAACTTGTGATTTCTCTTTCGTTTTATTAGTATTTTCTTTCAGTTCTTTCAGAATAATATTATTTTTGGGCCTGTGGTCCATAGTATAATTTTCTTTCAAAAATTGGGCATTAGTGCTGACAATAACCTTCTGTGTCACGCTCTAAACTCCAGGATCACGCGAAAGCCCACCAAACACCGTTTATAAAAATAAGACTTGTAGTTGGAAAATCATCAACTCAAAAATATAACATTTGGATAAAGGATTTCCAATGTTCAACTCTTATAAACAGTAAACATGCATTCTCATACACGAATAAGTATTTCGCCTCAAGGCATACAAAACTCGCCTTCTGAAACAAGCATCATATGCAAAAGTACATGTCACAAAAACAGAAAAAACTATAGCAAGTCTTCTATCACCACTGCATCTAGGTCAACTCCGCATGTTTACCTGAAAATAGTTTTACAGCAAAATTTCACATCGTGAGCTGAAGCCCAATAGAAACAGACTACATAAAGCTGTAAAACAGGTTATGCAATCATAAACACATAAACTCAATCACATGAGCTAAAAAGTTTTTTTTCTAAAAAACCAATAGTTTTTCATCCTTGAAATTATGCATATCATCCTGACAAATATCATACCACAGTTAAGGAAAAGCAGTAAAAACGCAGTATTCTCCACTCGAGTCACACAGCCGAAGAGAAAAGATAAAATATAATCCTATGTATCGACTCTACCACACAGACAAAGGTAACAACTATAAACTCCTACCCATTACCCTAGTCACCACTCAGGGCTTGCTCAGTAATGACAAGTTCTATACGGAGTTACGACAACGACGCCATTAACAGAGGCAACCGGCTTAATTTACGGGATCAACTCGAAGGTCCAAAGCACCTACAACTTAATTTATAGGCTCGAAACCCGATGGTCCAAAGCACCCACACAATGTCATTCACGGAGGCAACCAGCTTAATTTATGGGGATTAACCCGAAGGTATAAGCACCTACACTGCGTATGTTTTCGAACTTCCACCGAGGAGAAATGTAAGCCCAACTCAACAAATCCACTGTCACGGTACATCTATGAAAAATATTTAAAAATCACCCATAAAACAATTTATACAACGCATGTATAAAAAGAAATCCATTCCATCAACCATGGAGATCAAACAAAATATGTAAAAATATTTTTTCATCAAAACGTTTTAGGAGTTGAGACTCAACCTCACAGGCTAGCTCCAAACCTTCAATAAAACACGTTTTTTTTTTTGCAAAAACCGAACCTTTTTCCCAAAAGGAACCCAACCATTCACCCCAAAAGATCATCAAACCATCTAAACCACAGTCCAGACCTTCAGTCGACTGGGCCCAACCCACCAGTTGACTGAAAACACACTGGAAAGGAGAAAAAGCCCAATAGAGAAAATCCAGGCGGCTGATCCACTGGTCCAGTCGACTTGGCACAAAACAGAAGAAATCCAGTCGACTAACCCTCTTGGTCCAGTCGATTGGGAAGCCCAAATCAAGATCAAGTCGACTAATCACCAAGATCCAGTCGACTGGGCAACCCAGAAAAATGATTTTAAGCACGATTTTGCCCTTCAATCCTCAAATCAAGCCTCCAAACATCCTTTAAACACACTCGGACACTCGTGCGTTCAAACCACACACCAAAACCTCGAAAGAAAACGCTCGGAACACACATCTATCCATCGAAACGATGAAAAAAGGTTTTTAAACCAAAAATTCAATTTAAACATAAATCACTTTTTATGCATTTTTAAAGGATAGATATACATAAGATTACACGTAACACCCTTTAACAACTTAACAGTCTAGGATCCTATCTTGGTGAGTTAAAAAATCGATGTCTCGATGCACGTGCAAAATTGAGCTTCGTCGGAATAGAATTTCGTCCAGATGGATGCATAGACCACGATGCCAATAATAAGGATCGGCTGTTGGACCATCAAAAACCAAGACCCGGGCCCCCGAGAAGTTAGAGAAAAGGTAGAGAGAAAAGGAGAAAACTTAGAGAGTAAGTTTTGAAAATATTTTTTTGAAAATATCTAACTCCAGATATTTATAGGCCTCCAAAATATTTTTTTTAAAATTTTTGAAGTTCGCACCATAACTCCCAACAACCCCGAAAACCAACCCCGCATGCATATTTAAACTCAAACATGCATAAAAACATATATAAACATGAATGAACACGTTGAATATATGTATAACTCAAAAAGAAACAGAACAGTGTCTCACAACTCTCCCCCCTTAAGGAATTTTACCCCCGAAATTTGCTACAAGGTAACGAGGTGAACAGCTCTGGGTATCTAGCACGCACCCCAGACTCAAACTCCAACGTCTCTTCCTCATCCCCGTGATGAAGCCATAGGATTTTGATATAAGCAATTGTTCTGCCCCTCAACAGTTGCTCCTTCGTTCTAGAATCTTCACTGAACGCTCCTCGTAAGAAACATCCTCATCAACTCGAATCTCGGCCCAATCTAACACATGTGAAGGATCAGGCTCGTACCTCCGAAGTATAGAAACGTGGAACACGTTATGCACAGATGCTAACTGAGGTGGCAAAGCTAAACGAAAAGCAATCTCTCTAACCCTGCCAAGAATCTCAAAAGGCTCAATGAAATGTGGTGATAACTTCCCGCTATGACCAAACCTCATCAAACCCCTACGTGGCGAGACCTTCAGAAACACATGATCTCTCACAACAAACTCCAAAGGCATTCTCCTCTGATCTGCATAACTCTTCTAGTGGCTCTGCGCTGTCATAAGGCGTTGATGAATCACGGCAATCTTCTTGGTCGTCTCCCGCACCATGTCGGGTCCCAAGACTATGGTCTCTCCCACATCTATCCAACACATTGGTGACCTACACGGTCTGCCATACAAAACCTCATACGGTGCCATCCCAATACTAAACTGATAGCTGTTATTGTATGCAAACTCTGCAAAGGTAGATGATCCTCCCAAGAACCTCTAAAATCAATGACACATGCCCTCAACATATCCTCCAGAATCTATATAGTCCTCTTCGACTGACCATCCGTCTTGGGTGAAAAGCTATACTAAACATCAAGTTTATTTCCAAAGCCTCCTGAAGACTCTGCCAAAAGTGCGAGGTGAATCGCGGGTTTCGGTTAGAAATAATAGATACTGGGACTCCATGCAACTGGACTATCTCTCTGACATACAATCTACTCAGTCTATCCACCGAATGCTTCACGCGTATGGAGAGAAAGTGTGCAGACTTCATCAACCTATCAACCACAACTCATACGGCGTCATGTCCCCTAGGTGATCGAGGAAGTCCCGACACAGAGTCCATCGTGATGTTCTCCCACTTCCACTTTGATATCGGTAACGGCTGTAACAATCCTACCGGTCTTTGGTGTTCTTCCTTCACCTTCTGACAAGTAAGGCACCGAGAAACAAACTAGATCACATCTCTCTTCATTCCCGTCCAACAAAACTGACGACATATATCATGATACATCTTCGTGCCTCCTGGATGCACAGCAAGGCGAGAATAATGACACTCATGTAGTATATCTGTACAACATGACTCTGGCACAAATAGTCTCTCGGCCAATCTCAAACTGTAATCTGAACCCACAACCCATCCTGCTGTATCCTCTTCACTAGCAACACGATCTCGTATCATCTAAGCTTCCTGATCCATCTGTTGGACCTCTAGCACTCGTGTAATCAAGGCAGGTCACAAAACTATTGAGAATAAGGTGGCACCCATCGCTGTCTTTTCGAGCACAGATCAAACTCCTCGATCTCTCCAAGCATGTGCCACTCGCGTATAGCCACAGAAGCTAACGGCCCATAAGATCTTCTACTGAGTGCATCTGCCACAACATTGGCCTTCCCTAGATGATACTGCAAGTCAAAATCATAATCCTCCAACAACTCCATCCATCGTCGTTGGTGAAATTTTAAGTCCTTCTGCGAAAACAAGTATTTCAAATTCTTATGATAGGAGAAAATCTCGAAGTGCACACCATAAAGATAGTGATGCCATATCTTCAAGGCAAAGACCACGGCAGTCAACTCCAGATCGTGTGTCGGGTAGTTCTTCTCATGCGTCTTTAACAACCGAGAACCATAGGCTACAACCTTACCTCCCTGCATCAGAACACAGGCTAAACCGTCATGTGATGCATCACAGTACACTGTATACCCCAAGCCTCGCTATAGGATAATTAACATTGGCGCGCTAGTCTATCTTATCTTCAGTTGATGGAATGCTGACTCACAGGACTCACTCCAAATGAACACAACTCCCTTCTGCGTCAGACGCATCATCAAGGCTGCAAGTCTCGCAAAATCCTTCACGAACCGCCGATAGTAACTTGCAAAATCCAAAAAATTACGAATCTCGAAGACATTCTTCGGTCGCTCCCAACCCATCACAGCATCTGTCTTTGATGAATCCACTACTACTCCGTCTGTCGACACTACGTGTCCAAGAAACCTTATCTCAGACATCTAGAACTCGCACTTCTCAAACTTCGCATACAAGCGATGCTCTCACAAAGTCTGTAGAACAATATGCAGATGGTCCTCGTGCGCCTCTCTAGTAGGTGAGTAGATGAGAATATCATCCACAAACACCACCACAAAACTGTCTAGATAAGGATGGAAGATCTGGTTCATCAAACCCATAAACATAGCAGGAGCGTTCATCAGACTGAACGGAATGACAAGAAACTCATAGTGACCATACCGAGTTCGGAAGGTGGTCTTCACTATGTCCTCGTCCCCAATCCTCAACTAGTGGTACCCTGATCTCAAGTTAATCTTGAAAAAGCAACTCAACTACTTCAACTGATCAAATAAATCATCTATCCTCGGTATAAGATACTTGTTCTTTACTGTTACCTAATTCAGCTTCCAGTAGTCGATACACAATCGCAAGGATCCATCCTTCTTCTTAGCAAAAAGAGCAAGAGCTCTCCACGGCGAAGTACTCGGGCGCACAAACCCCATATCCAGTAACTCCTGTAGCTGTACCTTGAGTTCACGCAACTCAGTGGGTAAAAATGGTAAGATGACATGGATATGGGAGCAGTTCCTGAAACCAACTCAATAGAGAACTCTACCTCCCAGTTCGGCGGCAACTCAAATAAATCGTCAGGAAAGACATCTGGATAGTCGCAAACCACCGAAGGTAACTCTCCTCGAACCCCAACTCTCTCATCCAATATGAGAGCTACAAAGAGTGAACCCAGGTTGCCCTGGTTCCATGCAACACTGGGCATAGATACCATACCCTCATCCCGGTTACCCACAAAGCAAAAGCAATCTCCCGCCAGTGTACAAATAGTTACCCTTCGTCGATTGCAATCGATAAAGGCATGATAAGTGGTCAGTCAATCCATCCCTAGAATGACATCAAACATGGTCATGTCTAGAATAATAAAGTCAAACTCTAAACATCGACCGGCGACCTCCAACACGCAGGATCTACAAATAAGACTCAACATCACACCCCACTAACTGGGATCTCCACACTCAAAACACTACCCAACAAGATATAAACGAATGTGATGCACCCGTGTCGATAAGAACACTAGCCTATGATCTATAGACTATAAGAGTATCTCTGATCATGGAGGTGGAAGCAGCAGCATTGGGCACGACCGGTGCTCTGGATGAACTGGGATCTGCAAGACCATATGCTCTGGCCTGTCCACTGTGGCCCTGAACTGTCGACTGTTTGCCCGACTGTACCGAGGCGCCCCCTTCTATGAATCTAGATGGCTGACGTCTATGTGCGGATGGAGTAATAGGTGCTCCAACTGTACTCCTTATACTCCCTCCTCTGGGACAGTCCCTATAGATGTGCCCAGACTGGCCGCACTCAAAACATACCATTGGCCCCCTCCCCTAAGCCTGCGACTGTGACTGCGACTGTGCTTGAACAGGCGCTGGACTACGGCACTCTGCCGCACGATGCCTTGGTCGTCTGCATCTAAAATAAGCATGCACTCTCTGATCCGACATTCCTATTAAAGCTACGGGAGGCGTGGATACAGAAGACTATGGCGGATACGACCCCACTAGATGAGAACTCGGACCAGATATCCGTCGATGTTTGTCCTCCCTGCGTCCCTGACTATGTGCTCATCCCCCATCCTGCTGACTCCTAATGTCCCTGCCTCGGCGTGTCTCGTTCAAAGTATCTTCCACCTTCATGGCAGTCTCCACCAACTCTGTAAAGACTTGCATCCTGAATACCACCACTCTATCTCGGATAGCGGGTCTCAAACCACTCTCGAATCTCTTCGTACGAAACTCATAAATAGGTACGATCTCCTGTGCAAATCGAGATAGGCTAGTAAACTCAGCCTCATACTCAATCACTGTCATCATCCCCTGCGTCAGAAAAAGGAAGTCCTCTCTGTAGCGATCTCTCAATGTCGGCAGAAAGTATTTTGCCAAAAATACCTTTGTGAATGCCTCCCAAGTGCCCCCAACTATAGTCTTGACAAACTTCCACCACATGTGAGCACTCCCTCTTAGCTGGAAGGCAGCAAAAGTGACCCTTGAATCATCCTCCTCTATCTGAAGCGTGTCCAAGATCCTGGTAACTAGCTCCAGCCATTCTGTGGATACCATGGGGTTGGGATCCCCAGAAAAGGTAGGAGAGTCCAGATGGCGAAACTCACGCATCGCGACCGTCGCCCTCAACTCAAGTACACTCTCTCTTCCCCTAGTGGCCTCAGCTAGTTGCTGGATGGAGCCGACCATCTCACGCAACAAATCTCCCCTGCCAACAGGTTCGTGGGGTGCATTAGCATCCCCAATATTTGGGACTGGAACATCCCTTCGGCTAAAACCACGGCCACGGCCTCGACCTCGGCCTCATCCTCGTTCTCCCCGCGTGGACATAACTCTATACGAAAGCAAAGCAATATAACAGGATAAGCATTAATACAACACGTGATTGCTAACGTAAAAGACATAATGCACATAAGCATGCTAACACAAAGCCACTTAAGATCATGTCATCACATCTCACATACCGAGTAGAACCAACAAGAAAGACTCGTCACTCCGGATAACCTACTTAGATTCCTTACTAGAAATCACGTCCGCAAAACGCGCCTCTAACCTGGCTCCTAAGTCTGTGAATCCAAACACCCGAAAGCAAGACTAATCAATCCTAAGGTCCAGCCTCCATACTCACGTATACACACTATCATGCTGAACAAACTATCATGCGTATGCTAACAAAGCGCTAAAACACAGGCAATCAAGCACACGCATCCTCACAAAGGTGATGTACCATTATTTCCATGGCTCTTAGGTATTCGAACCCTGAGCTCTGATACCAAGTTATCACGCCCCAAACTCTAGGGTCACGGGAAAGCCCACCAAACACCGTTTATGAAAATAAGATTTGCAATTGGAAAACCATCAACTCCAAAATATAACATTTGGATAAAGGACTCCCAATGTTCAACTGTCATAAACAATAAACATGCATTCTCATATATGAATAAGTATATCGCCTTAAGGCGTACAAAACTCGCCTTCTGAAATAGGCATCATATGTAAAAGTACATGTCACAAAATAAAGAAAACTATAGTAAGTCTTCCATCACCACGGCATCTAGGTCAACTCCGCATGTTTACCTGAAAATAATTTTACAGTAAAATCCCACACCGTGAGCCGAAACCCAATAGAAATAGACTACATAAAGCTGTAAAGCAGGTTATGCAATCATAAACACATAAGCTCAACCACAGGAGCTAAAAGGTTTTCCTCTAAAAAATTATCAGTTTTCTATCCTTGAAACTATGTATATCATCCTGACAGATATCATGCCACAGTTAAGGGAAAGCAGTAAAAATGCAGTATTCTCCACTCGGGTCACACAACCGAGGAGAAAAGATAAAATGTAATCCTATGTACCGACTCTGCCACACAGACAAAGGTAACAACTATAGACTCCTGCCCATTACCCTAGTCACCACTTAAGGCTTGCTCAGTAATGACAAGTTCTATACGGAGTTACGACAACGACACCATTAACGGAGGCAACCGACTTAATTTACGGGATCAACTTGAAGGTCCAAAGCACCTACTGCTTAATTTACGGGACCAAAACCTGAGGGTCCAAAGCACCCACACAATGCCATTTACAGAGGCAACCGGCTTAATTTACGGGAATTAATCCGAAGGTAAAAAAGCACCTACGCTGCGCCCGTTTTTGGACTTTTACCGAGGAGTAATGTAAGCCCAACTCAACAAACTCACTGTCACGGTACATCTATGAAAAATATTTAAAAATCACCCATAAATAATTTATACAACACGTGTATAAAAAGAGATCCAATCCATCAACCATGGAGATCAAACAAAATATGTAAAAATATATTTTCATCAAAACGTTTTAGAAGTTGAGACTCAACTTCACATGCTAGCTCCAAACCTTCAATAAAACACATTTTTCATAAAAACTGAACCTTTTTCCCAAAAGGAACTGAACCATTAACCCAAAAAGATCACCAAACCATCTAAACCATAGCCCAGACCTTCAGTCGACTAGGCTCAACCCACCAGTCGACTGAAAACACACTGGAAAGGAGAAAAAGCCCAATAGAGGAAATCCAAGTGATTGACTCACTGGTCCAATCGACTAGGCACAAAATAGACAAAATCCAATCGACTAACCCTCCTGGTCCAGTCGACTGGGAAGCCCAAATCAAGATCCAGTCGACTGACCACCAAGATCCAGTCAATTGGGCAACCCAAAAAATTGATTTTAAGCCACATTTTTGCCCTTCAAACCTTAAATCAAGCCTCCAAACATCATTTAAACACCCTCGGACACTCGCACGTTCAAACCCCACACCAAAACCTCAAAAAAAACTCTCGAAACACACATCTATCCATCGAAACGATGAAAAATGATTTCTAAACAAAAAACCCAATTTAAAAATAAATCACTTTTCATGCATTTTTAAATGGTAGATATGCATAAGATTACACCTAACACCTTTTAACAACTTAATAGTCTAGGATCCTACCTCGGTGATTTGAAAACTCGACGTCTCGATGCACGTACAAAATTGAGTTTCGTCGAAATAGAATTCTGTCCGAATGGATGCGTAGACCACGATGCCAACAACAAGGATCGACTATTGGACCATCAAAAACCAAGCCCAGGGCCCCCAAGAAGTTGGAGAGAAGGTAGAGAGAAAAGAAAAAAACTTAGGGAGTAAGTTTTGAAAATATCTTTTTGAAAATATCTAACTCTAGATATTTATAGGTCTGCAAAATATCTTTTTTTTTTGAATTTTTAAAGTTTGCACCGTTACTCCCAACAACCCCAGGAACCAAACCCGCATGTATATTTAAACTCAAACATGCATCAAAACATATATAAACACGAATGAACACATCGAATATATATATATATACTCAAAAAGAAACAGAACAGGGTCTCACATTCTGATCCTTAGGATTATAAATTAGACCACCATCCGTTTTCTTGAGATACCCCACATAAAAACAGACTTCTGTCCTCGGTTTCAACTTACTCGCATTTTTTTTCAACACATGTGCTGGACACCCCTAAATTCGAATGTGTTTCAGACTATACTTTGGCCTGGTCAACAATTCTGTGGAAGTAAAAGGTACTGACTTAAAAGGTACCAAGTTTAGAATGTAAGTCGCTGTTTCTAAAGTGAGTCCCCAAAACGAATCGGATAATCCTGAATAACTCATCATGGACCTTACCATCACTATAAGAGTTCTATTCTTTCTTTCTGCTACACTATTCTGCTATGAAGTGCTAGGTGTAGTCAACTAGGATATAATCCCTTCTGATGAAAGGTAGTTCCTAAACTCTCGAAAGAGGTATTCTCCACTACGGTCGAATTGTAGTGATTTGGTACTTTTACCCAGACTTTTCTCCGCCTCCGTCTTGAATTCTTTAAATTTTTCAAAGCATTCAAACTTACAGTGCATCATGTAAATGTATCCATACCGTGAGTAGTCATAAATGAATCTGATGAAATACTTAAAGCTACCTCTAACCCAAATTGTCATAGGACCACACATATCAAAGTGAACTAGCTCCAATAGTTCTTTAGCTCTATAGCCTTTGGCCGAAAAGGGTCTCTTGGTCATCTTACCCTCTAAGCAGGATTCACAGACTAAAAGTGCCTCTACTTCCAATGAACTTAAAAGTCTATCTGCTATTAGCCTGTTTATCCTTTTTCAATTAATATAACTCAAGTGTAAGAGCTAAAAAAATGTTTAGTTCATTAAAGAATGAAACTTTCTCTTATATGGTGAATTAGATGCGTTATTCATTTTAATTAGTTACAGTGTAGGAGAGATAGAAGATACAATATACAGATCATCCACCAATGTACCAGAACAAATAAAATGTTTATTTTTCTTCACAACGACAGAGTCACCAAAATGAATAGAATATTTGTTCTTTATTAAACTCGAGACTGAAATTAAATTTTTTCTAATCGAAGATACATAAAGACAATTTTTTAGAAGAAGTATTCTATCTCTACTAAAACTGAGAGTGACATCTCCTACTGCAACTGGTACCACCCTTGTATTATTGCCCATATGCAAGTATATTTTTCCATCACTAAGCTGCCTATTTTCTTGGAACCCCAATAAAGAATTACATACATGATTAGTAGCTCCCGTATCTACACACCAGATACCGGTAGATAACACTGCTAATATGTTTCAACTACCAGTGAATAGAAATTACATGCTTTGTTCTACTTACGGAGAAAAATCGAACTCTGCTTTTTCTAATACCCAAACTGGTTACGGTGATAGCACTTGCTTTTCGGCTTCTTCACACTAACTTTTGGTCCCTTAACAGCTTTTGGAGTTGTGCCTCTCTGTGTTTGAACTTTTTTCTTCTTCTTACCTTTTGGCTTAGATGAAGAATCTTTTTCAGTCACATACACAGAACTTGACTTCCTAAAAACACTCTCAGCTACTTGAAGTTCCTTAAGAAGTTTTGCCAATGAAAAGTTGAACTTGTTCATGGTATAGTTCAAACAAAACTGCTTTAAACGTTTAGGCAGTGACTGGAGAATGATACCGACTTGGGTTTTTCTGTCATTTTTAGCTTCTAGGATCTCCAGTTTATTTAGAGGACTGATCATCTTCAAAACATGATTCCTAACTCGGGTGCCTTCAGCCATGTTTGTATTCATTAGAAATGTTATGGCCATCTGCTTGATAACACGATTTTGATCCCTAAACATTTCTTTGAGGTTCATAGTCATGTCATAGGCACTGGGCATAGACTGATGCTGATACTGCAAAATATTTGACATTAAAGCCAAAATATAACAACAAGCCATCTGATCAGCTTTTTGCTACTTCTGATGGGCCTGGATTTTCTGTTCGGTCGCCCTCACATCAGGTACCGATGGACATATCTTAGTTAATACAAACTTGAAATTCTCGACAGTTAAGACAATGTCCAAGTTTCGTTTTGAGTCAACATAATTTGGTCCCGTAAGTTTATCTTATTTGAGTATTGAAACGAGTGGGTTGAAAGCCATTTTAATCCTGAGAATTATATAATTAAAAAATACCGTTAATTATAATGAGTAAAATTTTAAATTTATTTTAATTTGGTTCCCTCTACCATTTTAAAAGAAATTCGTCAGTAGTATGGTACCCTATGAATAGTATGCCTCGATAGGAGAACATCTACTATCTATCGTATGAGCAGACATGCTAATTCCTATTAATTTTACTATCTAAGAAACTGACCATGCCAAGTAAAATTAAATAGCTGACATAGTTTCGGTCTAATATATAATAGCAGTGACTCAGATGGAGAGAATACTATTATATACAGCTAAGTGAATACTATAGCGCCGGGATTTTGGGGGTTTTGAAATGGTAAAAAATAAGAAAATTCAAAAGATGTTTGAAAAATATTTTAACACCTTGAAAACTAAATTTTGAAAATTTCTTTTTGTTGAAAAATAGAGTCACCACTTGGTTTTTGAGAAAAATCAAGAAAAACAAAGTGGCTACTGATCTTTAAAACGTTTAACCAGAGAAAAAGGATTCGAGGACTAAGGTACGAATCGAGAAAGGTGTTAGGCACCCCGTTTGCTCAACCGTAAGGTTGATCTCTACTGATTATCATTCATTCTTTAATTAGATTTATCAAATGCAAGCAAATAAAAAAAGTGGAGATAAAAAGGGAACATCCAAAATCAAATATAGAAAATACATAACATATGTATATAGAACACCAAAACAAAACAAATGAATGGGGCAAAATTCTAAGTCCTATGACATGCAATTCTAACTAAATGATACATAGAGTACTCTCACATGTAATTTACCAAAATAAACTAAACTATTATGATTTAAATAAAAGAATAAAAATATGTTAGAAATTGCTAAAATTATCTAAACATGAATTGCTACAAAATAAGCTAAATTATTTTAAACGCAATTTTAAAGAAACTAAAATATGCATATTGTCAAAACAAACTAGATTAGCATTATCATGATAAATATTTTAATAAAAAAAATACTAAATGTAAAATAAAGGATGCGTAAAATCTTATATTAAAAAGAAAATTTACTAACAAAAAAATTAAAAATAAGGGTATTATGACAAAAGAGAGCTTAAAGATTTAAAGAAAAATAAAATTAAAAAAAGTTTACAAAAAAAAATTATGCTAAAATAAAAAGATTAGAAAATACTTATTTAAACTAAAAAGAAAATCTAACTATTTATATTTTATATTTTAAAAGAGACAAAAGAACATAAAAGGAAAAGGAAACAAAAGAGAAGAAAATTACACTTAAAGATGAAATCTAACTTAAAAGAATTTTTATGATTTTTTAGGTTTAACAAAATAAAATAAAATAAAATAAAAATAAATACTATGAAAGGAAGGTTAAGCTAACATTTAAAAAGAAAAGAAAAGAAAATAAAATATTAGCATTAAATGAAATATTAAACTAACATTAAAAGAAAAAAAATAAAAAAGAAATGAAATATTAGCAAAGAAAAATTAAACTAATATTTAAAAGAAAAGAAAAAGAAAATAAAGCATTAACATTAAATGAAATATGAAACTAACATTAAAAGAAAAATAAAAAATAAATAAATAAAAATGAAATGCTAATAAAAGAATATTAGACTAACATTAGAAGAAAATAAAAGGGAAAAAAACGAAAAAAATGATGAATAAATAACTAGACAATTATTGAAAAAGGTGAATGTAGTATTGACAACTGCATTCACATGAATGTTAGTGCATTGATAATAACAATTAACAACATTACAAGTTGTAATTGTCAAAGATGGTAGTACTAATTAATGAGGTAATAAAGAGAAACAATATGCCGGGGTTGAATGTGTAACAAAAAGTAAACAAACTAAATAAACAAAATGGAATTGAAATTATAACATGACTTTAACTAATTTACTCAAAATAAGTACATTACTTATACGCTAAATAAAATCTATTGATTAAAGCAACTACATAAATAATGTAAGAAAGTATGTAAATGAAACAATTAAAGTAACCCGGTTACTCCAAAGAGGTAGAGAATGGAGTTAGAAGAACCGGGGATCCAAGCAAAACACCTAGATCACTAAGGAATCCTCGAGTTGGGGAATGGCAATTTGGTCCTTGGGCAATGATCCAAGCTAGGGTTTCAAAACTTCGATATCGGGAGCTTGGTTCTCGGTACTTCAGTAGGGCTTCGGCATCGGGACTCGGGATTGCTTGGCGACTCGGCAGAGCTTCTCTCTCTAAAATTCTCCCCTGAAAACGTACGTTGGGGTACGGTAATTATAGAATTCTTCAACCAATGAGATGCTGATACATTTTGAGACACGTCAGGCCATTTGAAGTTGGCGGTCGCCAGGTTAAGAGTTGGCGATCGCCACATTGGAAAAGGTTTCAAGAACTTCTACTGGCGGTCACCACTTTGGGCTAGGGTTTTCAAGAAGTTCTATTGGTGGTTACCATAATGAACATGGCGGTCGCCACAAAAAGTGAAAGTTTTCAAAGGATTCTATTGGCGGTCGCCACATTGGTGTTGGTGGTTCACAAAGATTTCATTGGTTTGAAGATTTTGATGATTTGGTTCAAATTCTGAGCTTGGATCATTTTTCGAGGATCGTACTGAGGCACCATTCCAATTGTTTTCATCATCAGATTCACCTAAGATTATGTGGGGTCAAATGGGGGTGTCTACAGTTGTCCCTCTTTAATATAACTTGCAAAACAATGTGTGATGCAAGTTATATTAAAGATCTATAGATAATAGCCATTTGACCGAGCCGTCAATATTAGGTCACAAGCACACAAGCATGCATATGATGTTGGTCGTACTCGAATTTCTATCAAGCTGCCTACATACCCCTTTATTAGGGATGAAACCAAAATGTAGTTCTTGGGGCAAATGCACGGATACAGGATGCTAATCATGATGTAGATGCTAACATAATGTAAACACTGATATAAACTTCGAAAATAAATCCTAGAGATCGAGTCAAGATCTAAAGGAAGCACAAACAAACAAGTCAAAGATTGAGTCAAGATCTAAGAACACGGCTGAGGATAAGATAATCAAAAGGATCGAGTCAAGATTCTACAAATTATCTTAACCGAAAAGACAATAACGAACTGATCGGTCGAGTCTATTGGAGGTAATACTGCCAAGATCATTGTTTTTGAAAACGATTTTCGATAAAAAATTAACTGGACGGGTAAACGCCGAAACGGGCTCCAGATAAAACTTTTGACGAAGAATGATCAAAATAAAACCCGTGCAACAAAAGTTAATTTAGAAGAATACTTTTTGTCGATCTAATCTTTAACTACGACTTGATTCCGAGTTGAAATTCTAGTCAGATCTTCCACTATATTCTCTTATGCGATTCTCGAACGTAGTGTGAGCTACGGACTATCGAGAATTCGTACCGGCAGAATCCCGATATCTTTTATCTCGAAAGACAAAAAATATGATATATGATATATGAGATATGATCTATTAATATCAAACTGGTTCAGCCTACCCGCGTATATATAAGGTTACAACAGGGATATGTGGAGTAATTATGAGTTGGACTTCCAGTGGAATACAGATACCTACTAGCGGTTTCTACAATTATAGAAAGACGCAGCGGTTTTTGCAATTTTCATAAAATACTAAATTATATTTCACACTACTAAAAAACTATAATTGCACTCTGACCCATAATCTCAAGACCTTCTTGCATTGAGCTCCTGTTATTAAATGCTTACCATTTCTCCTCACGTTAGGATTCTCGATACCCGCCAATTAAATTTAATTTCTGACAATTTAATTTAATCAACATTTAGATATTCCTTAAACCCTTCTGCTTAACTTATTTGTCAGCCGGAGTTTGGCCCGATTAAAACTTATAAGCATCCTTAAGGGGGTATCGTTAATCCCGATCATTCGGGACGTGAATTCCGTCAATAATTAATATTTTCTATATAAATAATACCGTTATTCAACTCACCGGGAATATAGACCCATATAAGACCGCACCCTCTAATGAATCAAAATAATGAATATTAAATATATGCAAATCAATAATTATTTCAAGATTAAGGGGATAAGTACTATTCATAATAACCTTGGGGTGTGAATTAATTTATATAGTCAGTACAAAATTAATTACCTCAAATGTCCTGTTCAATACACACAAAGTGTACTAGCACAGAGAGTCAGAACAATAGACGATACTATTATCTGTTCCCTATAACCAAGACATGCCTACTAAAACTCTGTGCTATAGTCGTACCAATGGTATGTGTTGGAGGCAAAACTGCCAAGATCATTGTTTTTTAAAAACGATTATCGTTAAAAAATTAACTGGATGAACAAATGCCGAAACGGGCTCCAGATAAAACTTTTGACGAAGAACGATCAAAATAAAACATGTGCAACCAAAGTTAATTTAGAAGAATATCTCTTGTAGATCTAATCTTCAACTACGACTTGATTCCGAGTTGAAACTCCTGTCAGATCTTCTACCGTATTCCCTTATGCGATCCTCGAACGTAGTGTGAGTTACGATCCTCCGAGAACTTGTACCGGCAGAACCCCAATATATTTTTTAAGTCTTGAAAGAAAAAAATAATATATCAAGAATGATATGAAAATCAATATAAATTAGTTTAACCTACCCGCATATATATAGAGCTACAGCAGGGACCTGAGGAGTAATTATGAGTAAGATTTCCAATGGAACACAGATACCTACGAGCGATTTCTATAATTATGGAAAGATACAGCGATTTCTGCAATTTTCATAAAACACTGAATTACAGTTCACACTACTAAAGAACTATAATTGCATTCTGACCCATAATCTTAAGACCTTCTTACATTGAGCTCTTGTTATTAAATGCTTACCATTTCTCCCTACGTTAAAATTTTCGATACCCGCCAATTAAATTTAATTACTGACAATTTAATTTAATCAGCATCTTTATATTCCTTAAGCCTTTCCGCTTAACTTATTTGACTGCTGGATAATTAAATCCACTTGCAGGGTTTGGCCCGGTCAAAATTTATAAGCATCCTTAAGGGGGTATCGCCAATTTCGATTTTTTGAAATTTGAATTCCGTCAATAATTAATATTTGTCATAGAAATAATACCGCTATCCAACTCACTGGGAATATAGACCAATATAAAATCGCACCCTCTAATGAATCAAAACAACGAATATTAAATGTATGCGAATCAATAATTATTTCAGGATTAACAGGATAAGTACTATTTATAATTACAGTGGGGTATAAATTAATTTATATAGTCAGTAGTCAGTACTAAATTAATTACCCTAAATGTCCCGTTCAATACACACAAAGTGTGCTGGCACAGAGAGTCGGAACAATAGACGACGCTATTATCTGTTCCTGGTAACCAAGACAGGCCTACTAAAACTCTGTGCTACAGTCGTACCGATGGTATGCCCATTTCCATCTAAATTGTGAACATAAA